>OMKP01067456.1:0-12214 GCA_900302375.1 Bathygadus melanobranchus | reverse complement strand
CCTAGCCAGAGTCAGGCTAATTGGTTTGGCTGGGTGAGGCTGCACACCTGTGGGCCATTGACTAATCAAGGCCCACAGGTTAAACCAGCCACCACCACACACACTGGGGAGAGCACTAGCACTGTTACCATCTGCTCTGTCCATTTCATATGCAAACCTTACAATAAACCGGAATGCTTCGCCACCTTCCTGTGTCCTTGCTGTTTTGGGAACCCTTTAAGAAGCCACTTAGGTGGCGTGTGGAGCATGTTTGCCACAGTCACCATTTTAAAAAGAAATGGCAACTGCCACATGCCCCCACCACACTGACTGTGTCGCTTTTTTTACTGGAACAGACGTCTGATACCACATAGCAGATCCCACTGTGTAGCCACGGTGTGGAACTGTCCATGCTGCCATGGTGCTGAACAGGTGTGGTTCAGGTGGACAGGTGAGGCTGCTGACCTCGCTGTCATGCTGCTGAAAAGAGTTATTTCACAGCAGTTTCATGTTCTCCATTTAGTCATAACAACAACAGAACAGTGTTGTGTGGGCCTCCTGGAGTCCAACCCCTACATACTCCTCAAGACTGAAACTCCTGTGAACCGCTTGGGATAAAAGATATAAATGAAGATATAAATGAGTGAAATTGTTAATAGATGATCCCAGATCCCAGTATCTAATTTATTAAAAACTGTAGGCTCTTCTGCATTTATCCATGGATACCCTTTACTAGTAGGACTCCTCTATGTGTGTGAAATGCAGACACAACTACCATAATAATCTCATAATCCCAAATCTAATCCCTGTTAATATTAATATCTGTTAATATCTGCCTAAACTCTTCCTCTAACTTTCAGCTCCTTGTACAGTGAATTTGTGAGCACACCCGTTCTCTGTAGTTCATACCTCTGCTGGTCTATAGCCCACGCTGTGTGTATTGTGTTATTGAGGGGTGTGTGTGTGTGTGTGTGTGTGGAGCTAGCTTGGGCCGCAGAGGGAGTGGGTGAGTCAGTGATTGTCTCGTCACCATCGCCATCAAGCCCTGTTTTATCTCAGACAGATGTTTAATTGGGTGATGCGATTTAGCAGCTCCAGGAGGTTAATTTAATCAACAGAAGAGCCTCAAACCACACACGCACACAGACGCACGCACACACACTCACACACACGCACACACACAGATGCACGCACACACACACACACAACAGCTTTCTTCTAATTAGCTTTGGTCCCCACTCATTGTCACTCTCATACACAGAGAAGCATACACACACACACACACACACACACACTCTCCCACACACACCCACATGTAAACCAAAGCACACATTGTGTTGGCACAGCAACAAAACAAAGTGTATCCACAAAAGATCCAAATATCACTCTGTTGACCTCATCAAAGTGTTTTGATGTGGTTCTGGTTTCAAGTGAAGCACTAAACTTCCACTAAAAGGGTGCGTGGACTCAAGCCACTAAAACACTTAATTGGCGTGCCACACATTGGTACTCAACAGTCTAATCTAGTTACATCAAATTAATCAAATGAAAGAAAAAGATTTTTGTTGTTGTTGAACAAACAGATAGTGGGCATTCCACTCAGGCCCAGATGGAACTTGGTGTGGCGTGATAGAAGTCCGGAAGCCATTTAGACCTTAGTTAAGCTTAGTTAAAGTATAGTTAAGTGTTCTGTCTGGTCTCGCCGGATGTGTGTTTTCAGTGTGTTCTGTGCATGTTGTGTGGTGTCCAGGTGATCCGGATCCTGAAGGAGCTGAAGCAGAAGTACCCTGACAAGGAGCTGGATCAGCTGGTGGAGCTGGCCAACTACTACGCCCTGCTGCACCAGCAGAAGAGCAGGGCCTTCTACCGCATACAGGTAACACACACACACACACAGACATGTGCAAACACATGCACACACACACACACACACACACACAGGGATGAATACAGACAGACACTAACAGACACAATGACCACAAAGTGAATAGCCAGTAATTACCAGATAACACCCAATCTGACGACACCCACGGACCAGTCACAGTCACACAGAGTACGATAACCCTCTCTCCGCTTCTCTTCCTCTCTCTCCCACTCTCACCCTCCCTCCCACCAGGCCACGCGTATGATGATTGGCGCGGGCAACGTGCTGAAGAAGCACGCGGCAGACCAGTCTCGCCGGGCGGTGGTGGTGGACGAGGAGTCGGTGGTGGATGATGACCTGGAGGTGTGCAGCCGGCTGGCCTTCGAGAGCGCCCACAGCCAGTGCATGGAGAACTGTGGTGTGCTGACCCTCGCCGTGGTGTGCCAAGGTACCCGGGGAACACTCACCACACCTGCTGATACGCATTAGCAGCCCGCGAGCAAACCCCAGGATCTTTGCTAGTGGCCCACAATGATTTATTCGTTAAAAAAAGGATATAAACAGGGCCTTTGTGAGACCTTTCAAATGTCAAATGTATATAGCTTATAAGTCAGCAATCCTCTGTGACACCAAGGTTGGGAAACACTGAGCTAGAGTCTTCTTGGAGAAACAGCTGTTTGAAATGAAGTTAAGTTCAAAAGAACCCGAACCACTGTTGGTTCTGGGTCTGGAGATTGGATCAGTTTGTTTGCTGCTGGGCCTTTGAGTTTGGAGCAGTATTTGCAGTTTAATGGTTAGTTTTTCCTTTTGTCTTAGGTTTGCCTTTGTGTGTTTACATTACTGTAATGCTCATTTGATATAATGCTTTCAAATATAAAAATGACATAATCTTATACACACTTCACTCCACTTCACTTCACTGCCATCATTTGCCACACTGCCTTTCTTAGCGCACAGCAGACTGGAGTAGATCCTGAAATTAGTACACCTATGTACTGAATTGAGAATCGATTTCGAAATCGAATTTAATTGTGAGATACCCCTACAGTTCAGCAATAGGGATTTCTTCTGTTCTTTGGGTTCAACGAGATTCACATAGCAAGATTTGACGTTGGCTGGTTTGTTTGTTGCTGGGGTCAGCCTGCCGTCTGATTCATATAAAATGATTGGACTGTTTGTTTTCGATGTTTAACAGTTATTGATTGATACCTCCCCCATTAAGAGTAACCAATCAACTTCAGCGAGTCTGCTGTTCTTCTGGACCAATAGGAATCAGAAACGGCTTAAATAATTTGTTGTTTCTGCTGTTTAATGATTTGCTCATTAGTTGGCTTGAATGAGTTCAGAGTCCATCAAAAAGACTCATTAAAAAATAACCTTGTTTCACCTGTTATGTGGAGTGCAGGGAGAGTGACCAGTACACGAAGGATACGCTTTGGATAAAAGCGCTATATAAATGCAGACCATTTACCATTTATACTGAAAAAAGGTTTATATGAATCACAAAAGAGAAAGACGTACCGGCGTGTAACTCGTGAAACGGTCCACGGGAACTCTGGAATTAACAAAAAGCACATGGAAACAACACGCAACATAGACAACAAACCGACATGGAACAAAGGGAGTGACAGGATCTATATAGGAGGAGCTAATGAGAGAATGAAGTAATTAGTCTTTTCACAGTCTGAGGGCATCTGGTGGACAGGTGGGGAATGACAAGTAAAGACAAGCAGGAAAACACACAAACACTCGTGACATCACCAGAGATTCCAAACCATTAAAAGTCACAGTTGATGATGCTAGCTCATAGTGTGTTTTTCTACAAAGGCACTGCTACCCGAGCACATATTCCGGAAGCAGTTAATCTAACCTCCAGTAAAAAATGAATTGGATCCATTTGTTTCCCCAGATGTATTCTCACTCGCCCTTCGAAACCAACAACACAGCGTGTAGCCACGAAGTACAAGCATGTCGTGCTCTTACATATGTAATCTGTGGGCTGTGAAAAGGGTTTTTTTATTGTAAACCCAATGGAGTGTAAATCTATTAGGTTTCTGCACAGCCAGAAGACATGTAACCCAGTATGCCGACAAAAGGAAGTTGAACGGAGAGTGGGGGAGGGTATTGTATTAGATTTAGTGGTTCATTGAGTGCTGAACTGCAAGGGGGAATTAATGTCTTTCTCTGTTGCTTACAGATTTCATCACATCTTTTGCGTTTGTAAACGGTTTGTAAACAGTTATTTTATTTTAAATGAAAACAAATCGTTAGGCCACGGCTCCCTGGTTTGCAGCTGCTAGAAATGTTTATGTTTGTGTTTGAGGCAAAAAGTCACCACGTTGTATGACAAACACTCACCAAAAACTAACACACCATCCCTCTTGCAGGGATGGTGTGGGCAGACATACGATGGTAGCTCAAAACAAACCAGAAACAAAGGTTACGTAGGATTAAATTACTAGAAAATAGTAGGTTAGTATTGAGTTAAAAATCAATTGTGAATCAATTATCAATTACGTCTGTCCGTTTGACACACACATCAGAAGGGTAATCAAGCGCGCGCACACACACACACACACACACACACACAGATGTTATCCACTAATGGTGAAGTTGAAGTGGGTGTTGAGGTGTGGTTGTGTGATGCAGGTGGCCTGGCGGAGAGCACCTTCTACGTGGACTACAGGACGGAGGATGGCTCAGCCAACGCCGGCTCCGACTACGAGTACAGCGAGGGAACCCTGGTGTTCAAACCTGGCGAGACCCGCAAGGAGATCAAGGTGGGTGGGGTCGAGATGTAAAGTGTATTTGGGTGCTAAGAAAAGTACGATACAAATCCAATGTACCGTATTATTATTATTATTATTATTGTTGTTAGCACAAAATAATCTCAAATATCTGATCTCTGATCTCGCCTGAAGGTGACAACGTGACTCAGGGGCCGTACGCCTTCACACCATACGCCTCACATTCACACATGTACCCTTTTTACACCAAAATGTAGGCTTTTTAAATGTGGAAAAACACGCTAAAAATAGGCGCTCGACTTTGCCTTTGTGTTTGTTTGTCTGGAAAACAGGGTTAGTAAACAGTAAAAGGCAGCATGGAGGCCAGTGAAAATGTTATGGTGGTTACTTATTTTTTTATATCTGTTACTTATTCAATCTCTCTTTCACACTCGGCGCCAACTAATTTGGAACGTTGTTCATGTGCTGCTTGGACAGAGACGGACGGAATTTGTGGCTGAGATGACAGTCGCAGAAGTTACTGAAATGAGCACGTCCACCTGGTTGTCGTGTTTCCCAGGAATTAATGCCGATCGCAACCTTTCAAGCTAATGATAAAAGCCAGGTGCTAGTGGGTGTGAGTGGGTTTTTTTGTCCAGTGGGAAAGCGGCTTTAGATGGGTGGTGTCAAACAAAGCAACCTAAACCTGAACTGTGCTGTGCTTTACTTGACTATGCCACACTATAATACACTATACTACCCTACACTATGTGAGGGAACAAGGCGATGTTTTGAGGAGAAAAGTGATGAAGTCAAATCTCAGCTTGCTATGCTAGTTCCCCAGAACCGTGGTGGGGCCACTCCACCCACTCACTTGCCAGCCCTCAGCAGAGTACAGCGGCAGGCAGCTGCCTCCTCTGGGCTCCTGGTGTGATCCTAGAGCCATTCCGATCCGCAGACTAACTCTTCAGCTGCTCAGTGTGTGCAGCTCTCTGTCTGAAGACAACTTTCAAGCAGTTTCGATGCATGGGTGGATGGATTCTGTGTGTCTTCTAGGTGCGATGCTACCTCGTTGAAGGTTGTCAACAAGTGACAGCAGACGATTTGGTGTGTATTCACATAGCTTATGAGGAGGGAGACATTTGTGGATGTGTGTCGTAAGGGTAATGTGTGAGGTGGGCCATTCAGATGGGCCCCAGTACACAGGAATCAGGACCACTATTCCTCCCTCCAGTTTGACCTTTTCTATCGACTATAGCATGATTGTGTTGGGCTAACATGCTACATGTATGCACCTCCCTCCTGTAGCGCCTATGCATTCATCAAACCATACAAAATGGATGGTGGTAAGCTTGATTAAAGCGAGGCGCGACAGGAAGAAGGAGGTAACGCTTCGTGGGTTGTTAAACTAAGCCAATGTGAACGCTGGCTGCAAATGTGATTGGCTTCACTGTCAGCCACCGAGCGTCCCCGTCTGCCTGTATTAAGTGAACAGACAGGTCGGCCGAGTGCGTCTGTTCAAAAGGTCATTCTTATCGGCTTCCGAAAAATGATAAGAACAATAGTGATTCTGTCGAGCGTGTGAGTGTCAAACAAGGCTTTAAAAAGGTCTGGCTGTCTCTTCCTCCCTCTCTCTGTCGGGGCCAGCTACTAAATGTTGGTGAACAAACCTATTTCAGTCTCAACAACAATATGCAAGGGCAAAGGCTTTATTTTGGACTATTTAATTATATATATTGCTTCAAAACCTGCCGGAATACATATCAACATAATATAAAATGTATTTATGAGATCTCAGATAAATGACTACAAAACGATTACAACAGTAACGGATTACTGATTTGAAAAAGTAACTAAATAACTTGAATAATTGAATTGCAAGTAACGCACTACGTTACTTGTTACAACAAAAAAGTTATCTGAGTACTCTAACCACAACACTGGTCTTCACTCCTCAGTGTAAACATCAGAGGTAGCTTCCAAGGGGTGGTCATGTTCTGTTAATCCTCCTAGCGTCCGAAGGCCAACAAGCTTGTTCTCTACACTAATTTACATTTAGGGCATTTAGCAGCACAGGAACCAGCCCCTCAAATGTGCTCACTATGTTGTTGACTATTTAGTCATTTAGCAGACGCTATCATCCATTGTGACTTACAGTGAGTTTTAGATACATGTCATTAAGGAGCAGGTAGGTTAGGGGCATGGTGCTCAAGCGTGTCTACAGGCTGCAGGCTTTGGGGTTCAAACCCAGAACCTTTCCACTGGGGGCCAACTGTTCATGCATGTTTCACTCAGAACTTGTCCTCCTCCACAGCCTCTATAGGAGGGTTTCAATCATGGAAGCTCCATAGAACAGAGTTCAAGCGGCCACCTTGGTATCTCTTGACCAACCATTTTCGAATAACCAAGCAACCAGTTGTTATTATTCTGATTATTATGATGAAAAGACACAAAAATGGAGGCTTGGAAACCCTCCTGTGCTTCTTCTAGACCCACTGCCTGTCAGTGTTGAATAATTTCCCCCCAACAGCTCAATCACAACGGGGATTCCCTTTCCTCTCTGAATCAACTTGATCTGTGGTGAAACAGGCATGAAAATCTGATCTGAAACCAAAGTGAAGAGTGCAATCTCAGTGACATAGTGCCAGTACATACATCCTGGTGTTTAACAGTCACACAGAACACATTTTATAATGCGTCCTCTGGATCATATACGATACCGGTCTCATCTATTTCTAACATAATTAGAACATCGTGCCTGCTAGTATTTTTCCAGATTTATAGTCAAATCAAATCCAAGTAGTTTTTCTTTTGAGTACTGGCACGTGTATTGTGGATATTGTATTTTGGTTTTCGTTATAGGATGCAGGCTGTGAGGATAAGCCTACCATTGGCTGAATATTTCAGTCTGAATTCTCCTCCCCTTCCGCTATGTGCATGTTACTGTTGCTGTCCCTGTCGCTATGTGAAACAACGTCAACCTCCAAGCTAGCAACCTACACACTGAAAACATCTTTTATTGTTTTATATGCCGTTTTCTTTTGCAGGGATTTAGCCGTTTTAATGCCAGGGCTCGCCTCCCCACATGTAAATGTTGACGACATTGAAAGACGATTGTGATTGGTTTAAAGAAATACAAACAAGACAGAGAATTTGTGTTCACCTATCCCAGAATGATAATGGGTTCAGGCAGAGCTTTCTCCAGCGCTAAAACCAAGTGTGGAGATAGGTCTGGCTATGTGAGACTAGTTTTTTTGTTTTGAGAATATGCTTGGGAACGGTTTGAAGGTTTCTATCTTCTAGCATGTAGTGTGTTCACAAGCCTCTGTTATATTCATATATATACAGTATATATATATATGTATGTATAATATTCATACACCCAGTGTGATTACATTGATGAGGGATGTGTGTTGTTGTGGAAAGAGAAGCAGTTCAGTGAAATACAGACTGCATGTAGACTGTGGTGATATCATCACTCCAGACTTTCCATGTTATAATAGTTTGGATTTTGCCCAGAAATCATAATTTTACTGCTTCCAAAAGTGTAATTGTCCGAACATCCATTCACATAAACCCATAAAAATCTCCATAATTCTTATTAAAAATGGCTTTGGCCATTCACTCCCTGAAGTGACTCCAATGCTGTTTTTCAACTAATTGGGCTTTGTGAAGGGCGATCCGTCTACATTAGTCCACCAGCCTCTCCTGTGCCAGGCGGTGGTAACCTCAGGTGGTGTGTACACCACGCTCTCTCTCTCTCTCTCTCTCTCTCTCTCTCTCTCTCTCTCTCTCTCTCTCTCTCTCTCTCTCTCTCTCTCTGTTTCTCTGGGGATCTCTCTCTCCTCTCGCTCTCGCTCTCGCTCTCGCTCTCGCTCTCTATTAGGGATGCATCATGCTGTCTCTCTGTCTCTCTCTCCTCTCTCTCCCCAGAAAAACAAATCAGATACAAAGATAAAATGCTACAGCTAACTCAAAAAAAAAACAGTACAATAAAAACTGAATCTCTTCCTCTCTCTCTCTCTCTCTCTCTCTCTCTCTTTCTCTCTCGCCCCTTCGCTCTATTGGGTCCCCATCTGCTCAGAACCCAAAACACAATTTGTGTCCTGTATGCTACTAAACACAATAACTCAGTCACCGGAGCACAGCTTTGACCCAAACAAAAGTACTTACAGGCAGTGTAGGCCTCACACACACAGCCTCACACGCACAGCCTCACACTCACAGCCTTACACTCACACTCACAGCCTCACTCACAGCCTCACTCACAGCCTCACACTCACAGCCTCACACACAGCCTCACACACACAGCCTCACACACACAGCCTCACACTCACAGCCTCACACACACAGCCTCACACACAGCCTCACACTCACAACCTCACACTCACAGCCTCACAGTGACAGACTGGGAGAAATATTCGGCATTTAACGGAATGGCATTTAACGAATTGACTGGGCCTGGCATTTAGATGATTGACTGGGCCACTTCCTGTTTATTTATTAAATAATTTATCTTGTACCTAATTATTGTGCGGCGCATGCTTTTTACATAGCTTGTTATTATGTGCTATTATATGAGTTATTATAAGCATAAGGCATTGTTCTTGCATGCTGTTATGATTGGCCAGACAGCTGGCTAACTTTTCATCAGACCACTACACTGAAAGCCTTTCCAGCACTGCCGCTCTAAACCATAATGAAAGTCTAACCCCTAACCCCCAGTAAATCAACTCTAATCTTCTGCTGTACCTGCTGTCTTTTTCCACCTCCACCCCATCTCCAATCCATCCCCAACTCCTACTCCCACTCAACCCCACCACCACTCCACCCCTCGCTCTCCACATCCACACACTCAATCCGTACTCCACCCCCACCTCCGCACATCCCCTCGCACACAGGTGGGCATCATCGACGACGACATCTTCGAGGAGGACGAGCACTTCTTCGTGCGCCTGCTGAACCTGCGCGTGGGCGATGCCGAGGGCATGTTTGAGAGCGACGAGGCGGGAGCCATGCCCAAGGGCCGGCTGGTGGAGCCACTGGTCGCCACGGTGACCATCCTGGACGACGACCACGCCGGCATCTTCACCTTCGGCGATCGCATGGTGCGCGTCAGCGAGAGCGTGGGCACCATGGAGGTGACCGTGGTACGGAACTCGGGGGCGCGGGGCACCGTCATCCTGCCGTACCACACGGAGGCCGGCACCGCCAAGGACGGGGAGGACTACGAGGACGCCCGCGGAGAGCTGGAGTTCACCAACGACCAGACCACGTGAGTCAGGGAGCATGTTGGGGACGTCCCAGCAAAACCTGGACCGGTGATGTTGTTGGTGCCGATTTGGAGAGCACGGATCTGAACATCGTCGATGGTCTCAGTTTTCTGGGATTTGTGTGTGTGTATGTGTGTGTGTGTGTGTGTGTGAGAGAGAGAGAGACAAGTGTTTTTGTAAATGTAAATATTTATCTCTTCTAACAAACCGCGTGTGCATATATGGGCATCTGTATGCGTGCACACGTCTGTTTGGCTTGGTTTTAGAGTTTCCTGCCATTGAAGCGGCGTTCGCAATTTCATGTGATAACCTGTACAAACAGAGGTCTCGGTGGCCCCACCATGCTCAAATCTAATCCCAGTCACTTAACTTGAGTCACCATGGACTAATGCATCCTGACCACTGGACGTGCTCCCACAACCATCTGTAATGGAACAGATCTGGCCCTGGGGTCACCGGGGGGAGCTGGGGTGTAAACAAATAATCATGCCAATTATCATCAGTTTTAATATTGGCTTCATTGCTCTCGCTCTCTGGCTGTCTCCATCTCTCTCTCTCTCTCCCCTGCTGCTTTAGTACCCCCAAGCTCTACCCCCATGCCATTATGGTCATCTCTCTCTTTGTCTTTCTCCCTCCCTCCCTCGCTGTCTCTCTCTCTCACTCCCTCTCTGTCTCTCTCCCATGTTTTTAACACATTGACTGTGATCGATCACATATCCAGTTGTACCTCTTCCAATTCCTTCAGTGTCCCTTCTCCATACTGTTCTGTTGCTCTCTGCTCGTTTTTCCTCTGGAACTGGCCTTCCTCTCCTCCTCCTCCTGCTCCTGTTCTCTCCATCCCTCATCTCTTCTCTCACCTCCCATCTGTCTTGTTGTCTTCCTGTTTTACTTCTCTACATTGGTATTGGTACATCTATCTTTCTCTCTTTGATCTCCCTCTCTCTCTCTCTCTCTCTCTCTTTCTTTCTCTCTCTCTCCTCTCTCTCTGTTTCTCTATGTCTCTATGTTTCTCTCTCTCTCTCTGCTAACCTCGATCTATCATCCTCTCATATATTATTTTGTATGTGTGTGTGTGTGTGTGCGTGTGCATGCATGCTTATTTTGTTTATTTTTTCTCCCGGTGGCTGGTTTCCGTGGTGACATTTCATCCCACAGGCCTGCTTGTCCACCTCCTCCACGTCTTTACCTCCAACGCATCGACCTCCTCCACCCCTTTCACTCGGCCTCCTACTTCCCCTCAGTGCACTAACCTTTGGCTAGGATGTGTACAAAACTATAGACAAGAGTTGTCATTCACTGTAGACAGAGATAGACCCAGTCCTGACCAGGTGGTGATATAATATTCAGACCAAAATGTCACAGAGACCCCAGAGGATGGACTGTGCTAGGTTTATTCAAGCAGGATGAACTGAACTACAGTGTCTGAGTTCTCTAAGTTCTCTATGAAGGACTCAAATTGAAATCTTGTCTTGTCACCCTCACCTTGCTCGTAATCTCTCCCAGACATCTGCTTAAACTGTAATTGGCAATCATCTATTATGGTTTTTCATTCTGTCTCTGTCTCTTACCCTTTGCATCGTCGTATTTCACACCACCCATCTGCTGTCCTCCCTCTCTCCCTCCATCTCTCACTGACTCTTCTTCTTTATGTCAATTATTGATTCTACTACTGCCCTGCTGGTTCCTGCTTTGATTCTTGCAGCTGAACAGTGTGTGTGTCTGTGTGTGCGCGTGTGGTGTGTGTGTGTGTGTGTGTGTGTGTGTACAGTCAGATCATCACGTTGAGGATCATTGACGATGAGGAGTATGAGAAACATGAGAACTTCTTCATCGTCCTGGAGGAGCCCCGTTGGCTCAAGAGAGGGATCTCAGGTCAGTAGCACATGTCTGACAACACACCCACACCCACACACACCTACCAACGATAAACAAACAACTACCAACGATAAACAAACAACTGTACTCCCAACAACACAAAGCACTACACTGACCGCTGTACACAACAACTACACACACAACAACAAAGCTAACAACAGTGTATTGCACAGACTATAAATAATTTAATGCTAAAGGCCGGGGCATACTCTGCGAGAACAGAGAACTTTGTTCGGCTGCGAGAACAATAAAAAAGTTCGTTCTGGCCAGGACATTTCATACTCCGCGAGAACTCTCCTGGGAAGTCCTCAAAGGGCCCGCCCACAGCAGCACACGTCACGCGTGCTAAGCGGACGTGCATTGACCACGCCCACTTCAAATTGACCAATCACACAATAGTTCTCGGACACGTCACGAGAAAAAAGTTCGGCCAGGAGGATGTGTCGAGAACAAGCTGCGAGAACTCCCGATATGACGAAAATGACGTCATTCTCAAA
>OMKP01067455.1:0-12666 GCA_900302375.1 Bathygadus melanobranchus | reverse complement strand
CGGGAGTGATTGTGTGTGTGTGTGTGTGTGTGTGTGGTGGTGGTGGAGGTGGGGGGTTGCAGGGGTTTTAAGGGGGTGACTTACTATTTTAAGAAAGGCTTCTTGCAGGAGATGGAAACCCAATCCTTGCAGAAAGGTCAGAGGTCAGGCCGGAGGGGTAGAAGGAGTCTTGCAGGGGCTTGTGGGTAATAGAGGTCATATTTGCAGGGATTACGCAATCAGTCTGTAGTGCATGAAGGTGGTATCATGTTCACCATGTGGGGTCTTCTGACAGCAGCAGCAGCCATAACTTGGTACTGGAGGAAATCACCAACTCCTCAGAACAACTCCATCATGTTGTAACCACCCCATCCTGACCTCCTTTAACCCCCGAGAGAGCTGGAGCATGTCAGCACACACACGCACACACGCACACACACGCACACACACACACACACACACACACACACACACCAGGTCATCCCTGTTGTCCTGTGTTCTGATTGACCAATGTTCCTCCAGGTGCTGGCCTGGTTTGAGGAAGGCGAGGAGACCGTCACTGCCTTCGTGGAGCCCTTCGTCATCCTCCTCATCCTCATCGCTAACGCCGTGGTCGGCGTGTGGCAGGTGGGCCGCCATGACTACCGTCATGTGACACATGCACACACACACAAACCAGCAAAACCAGTATACAGTTTACACACACACACACACACACACAAACAGTATCATGTCAGGATTAGTTCAGGATTATCTGCTGTGTTCAAGGAATTAAACCCATTCCACTAAATTTACAGTGGATTCACTGTTGTCATGACTAATCATGTCATGACAATATCTGTTAGATGAGTCTCAAACACTGGCTGGTAGGATCTCTGCGGGTTTACACTCTGTTGCTGAGCTCTGTGTGTGTGTGTGTGTGTGTCTGCAGGAGCGTAATGCTGAGGATGCTATTGAGGCCCTGAAGGAGTACGAGCCCGAGATGGGCAAGGTCTACCGCTCTGACAGGAAGAGCGTCCAGATGATCAAGGCCAGAGAGATTGTCCCCGGTGATATCGTTGAGGTGTCAGGTAAGACCCACTGCTCCTCCTGGTGCTGGGAACACCAGGTCCTTGTCCCCAGGTTCTCCTGTAGTCATGGGGGTGCTCACGTTTCACTACAGAATAAAATAGTATCTTCAGTTTCAATTTTATAACTTGTATTAGCCTAGACTTTAATCACAGTTACAGTCTCAAAGGACATCACAGCCACATTATATGCCAGCCCCCCTAACCATAACACCTGTAAAGGACTCCCCTAATTATCAACAAAGGAACACAGAAGAGGGTTCCCTCCTTCCACAGATGGTTAGGACTACAATGGGTGACATAATGGTAGTAGTACAAGCAAAACTGAGTTTAAGTTTTATGTCCTCAACGGTTGAGTCCAATCATGAAGATCTTCTAGATAGACTCTAGATAAGACCTAAATAAACTAGATGAAGATCTTCTAGATAGACTCTAGGTAAGACCTAAATAAACTAGATGAAGATCTTCTAGATAGACTCTAGATAAGACCTAAATAAACTAGTTGAAGATCATCCTGATCCCCTTCCTTATCCCCTCTGTGGATGTCAGACAAAACCAGAACATCGAACATCTGTGGAGATCCATTCTCAGCGTTCATATGAACCAAGAAGTTTGACATCAAACAAGTAAACGAAAGGAAAGAAAATTAACATAGCAAGGTTTAAATATCACAAATATGTCCACAATGACCTTCTACAAACAGGGAACAAACAGTATCTTATAGACCAGGCTGTCCAGTCTGACCTTCAGACTGCCAGTCAAGGTCACAGTTCAGAGAGCCGAGGGAAGCTCTTGCTTCGGTCGCTGATCCTTTGGCCGTAAATAAAGTGTTGTGAAACGCGTTGTAAGTCAAGATGTTTGTGTCCTTTGGACAGGAAGTCTATAAAAGGAAGTGGTGGCGAGAGCACTTGCTGAGTGAAGGAAAACAATATCTTGGGTATAAATACCCCCGGCGGCCCCTCCCTTCTCAGCCACTCGTGTCCATTTATCAATGTACACCTGTTGTCCCTCGTTCCCCACTAGCACCGCCCCTTCGCTCACGCTCGATTGGCTGCCACACGTGTCAGTCGGGACGCCACCCTCCTCTGGAATCCCGGGATTAACTTTCAAAGCAAAAGCCCCTCACTCAGAATTAGCTTTCTTTTATTGGTTTCTAAAGTTAAAAAAATAATGATAATAAACACTCTTCAGAAATATCCCTGCTTAATACCTTCATGATAGGCACATTTAAAAAAAAAATATATATTATATAAAATATTATTTTTAATATTAAGTTTAATATTTTGTGACTCTTGCAGAGCAATTGAATGTTTGTGTTTGAATATTTTTTAACGTACCGTCCCTGTCCTCCAGTTGGTGACAAAGTCCCCGCTGATATCAGGCTTGTGTCCATCAAGTCCACCACCCTGCGTGTTGACCAGTCCATCCTTACTGGTAGGTCACCTCACCCTCAGCCTGCCTGTCCATCTGTCCATTCTAACCACACTCCACTTCTTCCCACTCTACAGAGCTGGGTTGTAGAGAGACTCTGGTTTACCTCTTGTTGTTTACCTGTGGTTTCTTATCTGTTGTTTGTTTACCTGTGGTTTCTTTACCTGTGGTTCTCCTCAGGTGAGTCCGTCAGTGTGATCAAGCACACAGAAGCTGTCCCCGACCCCAGAGCTGTCAACCAGGACAAGAAGAACATGCTCTTCTCTGTAAGGAACCTCCCCAGCACCCTCCACACACAACAACCCATCCACTGTAGAGTTTTAAATATTAATATACTGTACACATAATTGTTAAAGAATGTGTATAGTCGCCAGATAGTTTAAATATTAAAATATACATGAAGACAAAAAATGTAGATAAACATTCATCCATGCATACTTACATATACATAATAGACTGATATATTCCACCTAGTATTGACAAGATATAGAACACAGGCACCTTCTGGGTTCTTCTGTTCTTCAAGTCGTAACTATGGAAGAACCTTCACCTTGCTAGCTCTTAGACCCCAGGACGTTCTAGATCCTCACAGGTGTGTTCAGGTCCTCTCCTCACCGTCCTCCTCCCCGTTCATCTGCAGGGCACCAACATCGCCGCCGGCAAAGCTATCGGTGTTGCCGTGGCCACCGGTGCCGGCACTGAGATCGGTAAGATCCGTGACCAGATGGTCGCCACCGAGCAGGAGAAGACACCCCTCCAGGCTAAGCTGGACGAGTTCGGCGAGCAGCTCTCCAAGGTCATCACCCTCATCTGCATTGCCGTGTGGGCCATCAACATTGGCCACTTCAACGACCCCGTCCACGGAGGCTCCTGGATCCGTGGCGCCGTCTACTACTTCAAGATCGCTGTGGCTCTGGCCGTGGCCGCCATCCCTGAGGGTGAGCCCCCCTGCTTTCACCTTGGTCCAAAACAGCCACCGTGTGGAGGACGCGTTGTCTGATCTCTCTGGTCCTCTCCTCCCCAGGTCTCCCCGCTGTCATCACCACCTGTCTGGCTCTGGGAACTCGCCGCATGGCCAAGAAGAACGCCATTGTCAGGTCCCTGCCCTCCGTGGAGACCCTGGGCTGCACCTCCGTCATCTGCTCCGACAAGACCGGCACCCTCACCACCAACCAGATGTGTGTGACCAAGGTGGGTAACGTGGTTCAGACCACCCGGTGGCAGTGGGTGCTGGGGACCCATGTGGGCGTTATATAGGTTATTTTGTCTTGGCGGTGTTGTGTTCTGGATAACTAACAGCGTTCTCTGTTGGGTTCTGGAGAACTAATAACATTCTCTGCTCTTCGCCTCACAGATGTTCATCGTGAAGAGCGCCGATGGCGAAAACGTCAACCTTGATGCCTTCGACATCTCTGGATCCAAATACACCCCTGAAGGCGAAGTGTAAGTTCCCGGGCCCCAGTGTACTTATTGTCACGGTGATGATTGATACGTCGTACTGTCGCTAATCTGTTTCCTATCTTTGCTCACCCGCCCAATCCCCCCCCCACCCCATCCTCAGCTCCCAGGGAGGCAACAAGACCAACTGCAGTGCCTACGATGGCCTGGTGGAGCTGTCCACCATCTGCGCCCTCTGCAACGACTCCTCTCTGGATTACAACGAGGTGAGCTGTTCCCTCCGAAACATCTCAGACTAGATCTAAGACCAGACCACCACCAACACCACCTCCAACACCTCAGACAACTATACATAATATATAGTATGTCTGTGTGTGTGTGTGTGTGTGTGTGTGTGTGTGTGTGTGCGCACGCGTGTGCGTGTGTATCTTCAATTAGTGACAGCATTTGAAGTTGACCGCGCCCTAATGGAAGGAGGAGGAGGTGTGGTAACATTGTCGTTGTGCTCTCCTCTCTGTTCCCCAGAGTAAGAAGATCTTTGAGAAGGTGGGTGAGGCCACTGAGACCGCTCTGTGCTGCCTGGTGGAGAAGATGAATGTGTTCAACTCCAACGTCAGGAACCTGAGCAAGATCGAGAGAGCCAACGCCTGCTGCACCGTATGTTACATTTCATCATCATCATCATCATCATCATCATCATCATCATCATCATTATTAGTACTCATGTGCTACAGGGAGATGTTTAACATAACATGAGCAGCTCCAGATTGTAATGAGTTAGATATTAGTTATGAAACATGCTATACCCGCACTGGGTTGCCAGATCATTCTTTTAGTCACTTCTATGTTACACATATCAGAACCCATGCTCAGCCCACCCAAGCGGAGCTGAGGGGGGGCGATAAGAAATTATTATTTACTTTCTCACCCAGATGGGAATTAACAGTCTGTCATTACATTTAAATGTAACTAAAATTCATTAAATTACTGTGTTGTGGTACTGTGGGGTGGTATCAGGGGTAGTGTTTGTCTAACTAGGCTGGATTGACTGACTTGCCTTCTAATCAGTCGATTAATCATTGATTCATTGGATAATCAGCGTTTGTGCTTGGGTTCGATCAGGTTATCAAGCAGCTGATGAAGAAGAACTTCACCCTGGAGTTCTCCCGCGACAGGAAGTCCATGTCTGTGTACTGCACCCCCGCCAAGGGAGACGGTGGAGCCAAGATGTTTGTGAAGGTGAGCTTCTCACTCCAGATGCCTGCTCACTAGGCCTCTCTCAGTATCATACCACACACTGCATTTATCCCCAAGGGGGAAACTGGGTTGGTCACCCATGTTAAAACAGTAAAAACCACCCAATAACAGCATGCAAAAGGACACAGGATGGTTTGGTAAAACTATGGTATTTATAGTGTATGTCTTTGCCACTCCTGCTCCTCTGATAGGGTGCCCCAGAGGGTGTGATTGAGAGGTGCACCTACGTGAGAGTTGGCACCACCCGTGTGCCCCTGACCAACATCATCAAGGACAAGATCATGTCTGTGATCAAGGACTGGGGAACCGGTCGCGACACCCTGCGTTGCCTGGCCCTGGCCACCTGCGACAACCCCCTGAAGCCCGAGGAGATGAACCTGGAAGACGCAACCAAGTTTGCCGATTATGAGGTGAGGGGGCAAACACACACACACCAAATGAGAGGAGGATGCGTGTGACCATCTTCTAACCTTTGCTGTCCGTCTGCTCCCCTCCTGCCCAGTGCGACCTGACCTTCGTGGGCTGCGTTGGCATGCTGGATCCCCCTCGCAAGGAGGTCACTGGCTCCATCCAACTGTGCAAAGATGCTGGAATCCGTGTCATCATGATCACCGGTCAGTCACCATTACCTCCAATCAGATCCACTTAGATCTGATTAGATCCACTTAGATCCAGTTAGATCCTTTTAGATCTCTAAATTATGTTGAATTTAATACATTGTGGTTGAATCCAGTTGAATCCTGTTAAATCCAGTTGAATTCAATTAAATGTAGTGAAATTCTGTTGGATTCAGTTAGATCCAGCTCATCTCCTACCTGCTCCTGACGCTCTCTCTCCTCCCCTCAGGCGACAACAAGGGAACCGCCATCGCTATCTGCCGTCGTATTGGCATCTTCACTGAGGATGAGGATGTGTCTGGCAAGGCCTACACCGGCCGTGAGTTTGACGATCTGCCCAACGCTGAGCAGTCTGAGGCCGTGATCAGAGCCTGTTGCTTCGCCCGTGTGGAGCCCTCCCACAAGTCCAAGATCGTTGAGTTCCTCCAGGGTCACGATGAAATCACCGCCATGGTGAGCACTTACCATCAGTTGATGTGGAAGACAACGTCTTCCTCCTTCAGTTGGTTCCTTGTCTCTGCTAGTGGATGAGGTGTGATGTTGAAGCTACTTCAGCTAACATCCTATAGTTGGGTGTTAGACCAGGGATTGAACTTGAGGAAGAACTATTGTAACACCTGACCAGGTGAGAGGTGGTCCAGAGTTGATAACCCCCTCCTCCTCCTCTTCTTCCTCCTACACAACCACTTCCTCCTCCTCCTCCAGACTGGTGATGGTGTGAATGATGCCCCCGCCCTGAAGAAGGCGGAGATCGGTATCGCCATGGGCTCTGGCACCGCCGTTGCCAAGTCTGCCTCTGAGATGGTCCTCGCTGACGACAACTTCTCCTCCATTGTGGCGGCTGTTGAGGAGGGCCGCGCCATCTACAACAACATGAAGCAGTTCATCCGCTACCTCATCTCCTCCAACGTCGGTGAGGTCGTCTGGTGAGTGGCTAAAGCAGACACGAGCTGTTCTACACACTAGCTCAGCTCTCCATGTTACCTGTAGGCTAACCCTGCTGCAAACACTGGTCTCTCTGTAACTCTAGTATATTAGCTACAGTCCAACCCTAGTCTCCATCTCTCCAGTATATTAGCTACAGGCTAGCCCTGGTCAATGTCTCTTCAGTATATTAGCTGCAGGCTAGCCCTAGTCTGTGTCTCCAGTATATTAGCTACAGGCTAACCCTGGTCTCTGTCTCTCTCCAGTATCTTCCTGACCGCTGCCCTGGGTCTCCCCGAGGCTCTGATCCCCGTCCAGCTGCTGTGGGTCAACCTGGTGACTGACGGTCTGCCCGCCACCGCCCTGGGCTTCAACCCCCCCGACCTGGACATCATGGGCAAGGCCCCCCGTTCCCCCAAGGAGTCCCTCATCTCCGGATGGTTGTTCTTCAGATACATGGCCATTGGCGGTGAGTAGGGTCACATGGTCCTCAGTCCAGCCAATAAGCCACTCGGTTCCACAGTCCAAACACTCCTTATCTTTGTTATTCTTTTTGTCTTGTTCTTAATCTTCCCACTCCGGGGACTGTTAACTGACATACACAGCTCATAGGAAGTAAGAGAATGGAAATTGTGTTTCAGTAGACCGGATATGTGATAAAACGCCTCTCGGCCTACGATTCTGCTGAACCAAAAACCTTTCCGATGTCACTCCCTCTGGTGGCCGTTGGTAGTCAGTGCAGTGTATGGGGCCGTATGGGGACTGGTGGGTTGTGGTGTGATTACCCTGGTAATCGTGTTTGCGTGCTTCCTCCTGTAGCATACGTCGGCGCTGCTACCGTCGGTGCTGCCGGTTGGTGGTTCATCTACGACACCACCGGCCCCGGAGTCACCTACTACCAGCTGGTCTGTACTTCCTGTCTGTTTGGCACCACTTCCTGTCTGTCTGCCTGTCTATCTGTCAGTGCCTCCTGTCTGTCTGCCACCACTTCCTGTTGGTCTATCTGTTAGTACTTCCTGTTTGTCTGCCAGCATTCCTGGCGGTCTGTCAGTACTTCCTGTCTGTCTGTCAATACATCCTGTCCTTCTGTTTGTCTGTCAATACTTCATGTCTGTCTGTCTCTGTCTGTCTGTCTGTCTGTCTGTCTGTCTGTCTGTCTGTCTGTCTCTGTCTGTCTATCTGTCTCTGTCTGTCTGACCACCTGTCTCTCTGTCCAACAAGTGTTAATCCTGTGTGTATGTGTGTGTGTGTGTGTGTGTGTGCAGTCTCACTTCATGCAGTGCCATGAGGAGAATGAGGACTTCGAGGGTTTGAACTGCCATATCTTTGAGGCTGCTACCCCCATGACCATGGCCCTGTCCGTCCTGGTCACCATTGAGATGTGCAACGCCCTGAACAGGTACACGCACACACACACACACACACACACACACACACACACACACACACACACACACACACACACACACTACACCCCTCTGAACAATAAGTACAGGACTGGAACAGGTGGGCCCAACGGACCAGACAGATGTCCTGCGGCGATGTTGGAAGAGTGCAGTGTAACGTAGGGGCATTTGTTACCACTCCAAGGGCTGGTGTTTTGTTACGCTGTTCTATTTTAAGCTTTTAATGGTTTGTGGAGCAGTTATGAATGGAATATGGTAGTAAAAATGTACAGTAACGTCATTTCTATTGTACCACTATAACGGCTACACACGGCACTCCTGTGATTCATGAATTTTGATTCCAACGCAAAGCCGAAAGTGCCAGGTTGGTTAACTTTCAATTTGCACAATTGCATTAAATATCCCCCATGGCCAATAGAAACGCTGGGCTTCATGATGACCACTTACTTGGCTGCAAATCTAAGATGGCAGCTGTGCATTAATCAGCCATTTTTTATCAGCAGCGGTTATTAAAAAAACTATAGAGGCTGCACAGTTCGCTGTGTCACCAGCGTCGAGAGCAGATGGTCTACATAACTTAACATTGCATAATTGTATTCATATTTTAGTGTGTTCCTGTAGTAGCGATCTGATCGCTGCTGTGTGAATGTAGTGTGACTGGCCCTTGATGCCTATAACCATTAAACATGCACTCTGGAGAACTGTTGCTCTAATATGAAACATTTAGTGGAGCCTTTTGAATAGTGACTTGGATTACATATGATGCATGGGACGATATGACAGGGTCCCCACTAGTAATTAAAACAGCTAACCTTGGTGCTGCCCGGCTCCAGTAATTTAACCCCAAATGAAATGTGTTTGAATACATTAATATTGCTTTGCTAAGCACAACAAATCACCAAACACATTATATGCATATATACAGGGACAAGATAGTGTAGTGGCCAGCTAGGGTGGTCGACTGCTCCTTAATGACCAGTGTCTAAATTCACTGCAAGTCGCATTGGTCAAAAAATGGCAAAATGACTAAGAACCCAAAGCAACACATACTCATCTTCACACACACGGCACTGCAGTGTTTTATTTTTTGTGGCGGAAGTGGGTGAAATGATACAACCTGGTATCTTCACTTTCCTGGGCTTTCATTTTCATACTGACGTCACGTTGTTAAAAACGTCAGTTGCAGCAAACAGCGAAAACATGCTTTTATATCCACCTAGAGTGTGGGAAGAGGGGAAAACGCTGTATGTACGTGCGCATGTTTTTCAACGGAGCGAAATGTAATAGAAATAAACATCCGGCAGGTGAGTCATGAAGGACACCTGGACTCTGGCTCCGCCGCAGGGGGTCTGGGGGAGGTGAAGGTGGGTGGTGGGGGTGGAGAGACACGGTCGGAGCACACAGCAAAGCATGAGACACCTGACAGCAGTGGGCTGGCTTTCTGAAGCTCTGTGTATCCATGGGAGGGAGAGAGGGAGAGATCCTTTGAAAAGCCTGTATGTATAGATGATAGGAATGTATGCTATGATGTACAGAAGCAGATTATCCAGCAACAAACGACACCATCCTACAGCTCACACTACTAATCTGTGCTGGAATGTGAGCATTATGTACAGTGATAGCAATTTGCACTTTGGCCCGATGAATGTGTATAAAGACGATCTACATCTTCCACACTTTGAAGAATGTACATGACGGAAAATAAACTCTTCTTTAAGTGTCCTCTGGATGTTGCGTTCGCAGCGGTTTTTGTAAATGCTGCGCGTGTGTTGTCAAATTGATGATGATGTTGAAGATGTTTTCTTCATTTGCTTGTGTTTTGTCTATTTCCATTTGGTTTCTTAGCAGTGTGCAGCAGTGTGTTGGGCTCTCGGGGGCCACCGTACAAAAACAACAGAAACAATAACGGAATAGGTTACTGCAACAAGAGCAACACATCTTGAAATCTCTTGAAGCGCTTGAGAAGCTGTTGAAATTCTCAAAGCACAAAGACAAGTAAAGCATTGCACCTGTTGTATGACGAGGGTTCATTTACTGGCGCTGTGGTCCTGAAGCATGTTTCCATGCACCAAAGCAAACTGGTGAATTTAAAGGTGACGGGCCAGCTGCCAGGCACCCACTCCAATCTTTAATTCACACAACTGTTCTCTAAATTAAAAACGAGATACACAAGCATTTACCTTACCGGAGTTGAAGCGTCTTGATGAACTCAGATTGGTGCTAATAATGATGAATAACAATTAGAATATTGTTTAAATGATAATATTTAGTATTATATTATTCTGTATTATAACTAGAGGCCTATTTTAATATTATTGTTCATATTCATTAGCCTCTATCCCATTCCCTCAAGAGGCTTTGCCTTTTGCCAGGCTGTCACTGTGAATATGAATTTGTTCTTAATGACTTGCCTGGTTGAATACATAATAGAAATAAATGGTGAATTCTGTTTTCATCGAGGTTAGTTGCATGTGTGCTTTACTGTATACTAGCGCATAACCATCTTTCTACTACACCTCTGTTTCGATTCCTGTGCTCATCTCTAGCAACCAGACGTTATGTTCAAGACACCTGTTGTCATGTATCTCCTCCCAGCCAAGCCTTCATATGCATTTATTATGCTCAGCTCAAGCTCAAAACCAAGGGAAACCTGAATTTGTTAGCCCAAATTCAGACCAAAACCGCCTCATAAGCTAAGCATAAAAGTTGCCTCGTTCCATGCGTGTCCAATTCACTGTGACTCCGTCGTTTTATGGTCTGATAAAATAGAAAAACAGACTAATTGAAATGCCGATTAACATGACAGTCAATGTGAAGCATACAATGCGATGCTCATGATGGTTTTGGTGTGAATTAGAGGTTAGTTGGGGTTAGGGGTTAGTAGCGAGTCTCCTTGCTAGCTTGATGGCGGCTAGCTTGCTATGCTGTCTATCTACACGCTACAGAAAATGTGTTCAACTTTGTGGCCTGAAGTGTCCTCGCCTCTATTAATAATCAGCTTCCCATTTAAGGTCAAGCTGTCTCTCTCCCTTTTAAGTCTGCTAACAAGCAACGACTTTCATTATTGGTCGTCTTTCCTATTCCTTTCATTCCTCCGGGCTTTTCAACATGAAAGTGATTTTATTGGATGGCGTGCGTGCTCCCCTGGCCCATGTCAAAGAATCTTTTGATTCTGATTGGCTCTCTCTCGCTCTTTCTCTAATCAAACAACCATCTGGAGGCTTCTTGAGAGCCTTGTGGTGATCTCTGAGTGTTCATTGATAAACAAATCTGATATGAATCAAACCCACACACACACACTCAAGATTCAACTCCAGTTTCTGTGTATTCCCACATAGTTGCATTCCAAAAGCAAAAGGACAGCAAGCAGAGGTAGATAGAAAGCTATGAGTGTAAACTTTTCCTTATAAGTGTCAAGCCATGCTGCACCAATAGTGGATTCTATGTGAGGAGTCACATCACAATAGTGCCCATTTTTTTACCCTTAAAGGCTGAATTATGTACAAGATGTGGATATTGATGACTGATATGAATGACTTACATTACTTACATCCTCTAAGCGGTCCCAGCAACAAGCGGTCTATACCGCAAAATTTGGTTTTGATCCGATACCAATTAATACAGGGCCAGAATCACCGATATCAATGTCGGTACTCATACCTTTTTATGATTAAAAGCAACGTATGTACATTCATGTAGGGGAGAGCACTGTGTCATGATTTATGAGGTGAATGCACCATCAATAGGCTAAATCTAATACTCTTTCATGACCACTGAATGATTTGCCAAAGGTTACCAATCATTGTAAGGTGAGCCATCTGTGAGACCCGGGTTTGATTCCCAACCGAAGCATGTAGCAATCATGAATTCATGAATGTTCATTCATAAATGAATGAACGAAGACATTTTGTTTAGCTTTTTTCTCTTCTCTGTTGCAGTTCGCAGTTCTCATGATTTTAAAAAATCTGAATCAGAATCAGAAAAGGATTTATTGCCAAGTCATTTTCACATTACAAGGAATTTGGCCTGGTCAGTCGGTGCAACAATAAACAATAAACAATAAATACAAGAACAAGAAACATAGGCTGTGATAAAAAAAAAGAGTAAAAATTGAAGGTATTTACAGTACAATTTACAGTACAAAAAATGTGCAAACGTTCCCACTGTGACAGGGGAGCGTTAATGTAACGCATTAGACTGGTCCTAAAAACCGTACGTTAATGTAACGTATAGTGTCTGTGTGGGGGGGGTGTAAGTGGTCCATGTCAGTGGGGGTCCCGGGTCTTGTTGATGAGGCTAGCTGCCGATGGGAAGAAACTGTTTTTATGGCGTGAGGTTTTGGTCCTGATGGCCCGCAGCCTCCTGCCGGAGGGGAGAAACTCAAAAAGTTTGTGTCCGGGGTGGGAGGGGTCGGCCACAATCTTACCCGCACGCCTCAGGGTCCTGGAGGCGTACAGGTCTCGGAGAGATGGCAGATTGCAGCCAATCACCTTTTCGGCGGACCGAATGATGCGCTGCAGTCTGCCTTTATCCTTGGCAGTGGCTGCAGCGAACCAGATGGTGATGGAGGAGGTGAGGATGGACTCG
>OMKP01067445.1:0-16572 GCA_900302375.1 Bathygadus melanobranchus | reverse complement strand
ACAGCTAAATCAACCTGTTGTCAGTACTACCCTTGCTGCCGATAGGTTCTTAGAGAGCCCCTTTGTGTTCCCTGTTTACCATGCTCCTTCTAACCATGATGCTCTCTGTTTTTAGTGTGTTGCTGTGATCAGGACTGGATACCTGGCCATCCCACCTAATGGCTACCAGCTGCTCACCAGCCAGCACCTCATCACCATAGTCATTATTCATTTCATATTAGTATCTGTACCTACAATGTCTGTTTACTGTTCTGCTTGTCCATTACGACACCCATTGCAGTCCGAACCGTCCCTGGAAGGAGGGATCCCCACTCTGTGTTCCTTCTCAAGATTTCTTCCTTGTTAATTAAGGGAGTTTTTTCTTGCCCTCTGGGGGGTTAGGGCTAGGGGGTGTCATAAATATACGGCCTGTCATAAATGTACGGCCTGTAAAGTCCTTTGAGACTGTAACTGTGATTAAGGGCTGTACAAATAAAATGTACTTGACTTGACTTAATAATAACTTTCACTTTCTCCTAAAGCTTAAGACATAAAAACAAGCTCAGCATTTCAACCATTAGACTGTGAAATCATCATGGAAAGAAGGACTGCTTACTTTTATTTTGGCATTTAAACAATTTACTGTAACATTTATGATAGCTTCAGACTGCCCTGTGTGCTAAGGTCTCCACAGGGATTAATACAATTTGTATGTATGTCAGGCCATGCATGGCCAAGTGTGGTCTACTGTGCTGATCATATGCAAATACTTGTATGTATGTGAACAGAAAAAAGTTTAATATTTATTGTCATTCATTCTGTTTGATCCAGAAAGTAGCAGTGGAACCAGGGATCGAACCAGCAACCTTCTGGTTACCAGACAACCATTCTCCGTTCTGAGCTACTTCCGCCCCTAAAACCACTAAATAATAATTCAACTTGTGAAACAGAAGCACCTGAGTCAACTCAAATGCAGGATTATAATATAGTCCCTTTTGGAGAAATTGTTTCCTAGAAAAAGGTTTGGATTGGATGGATTGGGGCTTATTGTTTGGCGTCTATATTTAGACGATCTCTCTGTGTGTACGATAAGGGTTGAACCTGATACATGATGATTCGTATAAATGGACCCGACTGCGTATTCCTTGCAGGGATCCTAAAATCAATCACAAACAGTTTATACGGTGCGCGGATACTATTTATTTCTCATGTTCGTGCTGAACTAGAAGGTCGGGCATTGGATTTCTGCAACCGTAAATGTTTGTTATTCAACACAGAAACTGGAACCTGAGGTGATGTCCTAATATGTCTGGCAGAAATGGCTGTATTTGTGTTTTGTTTACATTGCATTGGCTTATAGCTTGTGGATCGCTAGCTTCATATGCGTCTGGTTGTATTACACACTAAAATGTGAGTAGGCCTATGTGTGAGTTTGCAAATATAGACCTTATTCACCTAGCCGCCATATTGGTTAGTTGTTTGGGGAACCTTCTAGAATCTTTGAGGAAACCATGACAATTCAATGGAAATGCATTGTGGGCGGGGAAGTGGAATGCAGAAGTGCAGTTTCCAAAGATTATAGCTGCAGTCCAATAGTTGCTAAGGTTCCAAAGGTTCCTACCTGAGTGAAATGACCCGGAAGTATCTAAGTGGCAGCCATGATAAGAGCCTTTAGCATAGGATAAACTGGATCTTTCTTTATGAAAGGAAAATAGGTAATGCCGTCCCACAATTCCATGCGGCAGCAATATGTGAAGGGGTGCACCATTCACCAAAACAAGCGATCATCATGTAAACAATAATACTAGCTCAGGTGGTAAAGACTGTTGTCCAGCAACTGGAAGGTTGCTGGTTTGATCCTGGCACCGCCTAGCTAATTGTCAAGGTGTCCCTGAGCAAGACACCTAACCCTAACTGCTCCTGACCAGCTGGTTGTTACCTTGCATGGTTGACACTGCTGTCAGTGCATGAATGGGTGAATGTGAGGCAATGTAAAGTGCTTTGAATAAAAGTGCTATATAAATAATCCATTTACCATTTATACTAAGACAGGAACATGAGAATTTCGTGTCACTTGTGACTGGTAGCCTATATTCCTTTTTTATTTAAATTCCAACCTTGGTAATTAAGTCATATTTTTCACCGGGTTGTCCACGTTTATATAGCATGAAGCAATACTGTAAGAATGCATGGTGTGAAGTATCTAATTTACATTTACATTTATGGCATTTGGCAGACGTTTTTATCCAAAGCGACTAACAATAAGTACATTTGTCGAAAGAGGGAAACAACAATATATCGCTGATGGCACGGTACAATTTTTAGTAGTCCATCTTCAGAACATTGTAGTGTCACCACGGCAGACCCACGTCCATAACTGTCTATCTAGAAATACTCTGAAGTTCAGATAAAACAGATGCTATAGCAGCATCTAAGCTAACCTTGTTAGTAGCCAAAGATTTTCTGTAGTTAGGTTTAACCAATATGGCCGCTAGATGAATAAGGTCTTTTGATTGAAAGCAGATATTTTCAATGTGGATTAACATATTGATTCATTTTGGATACTTTTCTTAATCTGTAGAACAGAAATGTAATCATGATTATAATCTTGAAATGAGAGGCAGTATTGTGACATCATGGTAAATATAACTTCTAGTTTAACTGTTCCACCACTCTCTCATGGTACAAACCGTACTCCCTTGCCTCTTCCTGGTTGCTCCGGGATACTGTTTAGACTGACAGATAAGATCAGGTATTTTTATGGGGTACTTATGATGGATGTCCACATGGACTCTCGTGGATTGTCTCCTACTCCTTAATGACATGCACCTGAATCCACTGTCTCTTAACTCCTACCTGCTCCTTAATGACATGTATCTGAATCCACTGTCTCTAACCCCTAGCTGCTCCTTAATGACATGTACCTGAATCCACTATCTCTAACCCCTACCTGCTCTTTAATAACATGTATCTGAATCCACTGTCTCTAACCCCTCCCAGCTCCTTAATGACATGTATCTGTATTCATATTGCTTTGAATGACTTTTCTAAATGACTAAATAGTAGTAGTAGTAAAATAGGTCTCTGTGCTGCATACATTCAACATCAACATCCCCCGGTCCAGTCGTTCTCAAACTGTTTTCAGCCAGTGCCTAGTAGTAGACCCTCAGCCTCTGGGGCTGACTGAGACTTACATAAATAAGCCGGAATTTATGCAGAACTATAATTGCCAATTTAATATGAATGAAATTAAGTGGCTGTCAATCAGTGGTTGGTGAAATTTGGTGATTTGTTGATTGCATACTCTGTGGTCTGATCTGTGTGGTCAATGAGTATTTGGCGCACATATCAACAGATGTGAAGCACATGTTTGAAAGTTCAATCATCTAGTAGAACTATCTTTCGGAGTACCCATGGTTGGAGCCACGCTGCTCCAGTCCTCAGGGTGGAGCACAGACCATGAAGCAGCCAGTACCTGCCCTGCCATGTCTTTTGAAAAAGCCCATTGACGTTTTATTTAGTTTCAGTCACTACAGAAGTCATTTGGTGCAACACATGCCACATGTAGAAAATAACAAACGGAATACACTCACTTTGTGGTTGGATTTTTCATACAAACATCTACCAGACAAGAAGGTGTTGACATGGCGATTAGATCGGACTGGATAAATTATAAAGAGGGTAGGAACAATGAGAGGGTTATGGGGGGTGTTGGTCTCAATATTATGTTGGTTTTGTACCGGAAATCATTCTGCATATTCCACTACCGTAAAGGAAAGGACGACTAGCCTGATTCCCAATCCTTGCTTGCATAGCCTACAATCGGGAGGGGGATGGGAGCTGTTGAAACTGTTGGAATAAGGAGAGCTAGTATAGCTAACGTTAGCCTATGTCGCCACGGCGACCATCTTTAAAGCAGGAAAAGTCCTCTTTCCTCCAAGAGGCTGGACCACTGATAATCTCTGAAAAGACCTAACGGATTATAAAATGAGACAATCAATAAAAAGTTGGTCTTGTTATAAAGTAGTTTATTATTATTTTTATTACTATTATGATTATTATGATTATTATTATTGTTGTTGTTAATGTATTATTACTATGATTATTATTATTTTTATTATTGTTATTATTATTATTATTGTTAATGTTATTTCTATAGATATTGGAATGCAGTGTGAACAGCAGTAAACATACGTCCGGCTTTGAACTTTCAGCGCCATGGAACCCCCCCCGTGTGCAGAGGTTCAAATCCCAAAAGATTGTAAATTGTTTTGCAGTGCTACTTTTTTAATATTTTATTTCTGTAAACATATTGATACGTCCTCTGTAAAGTTAGGATACTCTGTCGTATTGTTCAGGTGGATAATGCACTGTGTCTAATGATGTTAGACGCCATTTTGTCTCGTGTCGTTATTCAGTGGTGGACGGTATAGTGCGTTTTTTATCAGCCACTGATGCAAATCATAATCGAATCCATGCAGCGGGCGTGAACCACACACACCGTCCCTCTACCTTTCAAAGTAAAATACAAATAGATGAAAACAAAGCAACAACTGAAGAGGCGCAGGTGCCTGTTACGTCGACGTGAGGAGGGAACCATTGTCTGAGTTGTAGGTGACGTCATGTACTTACTAACCACACACGGTACATCCCATGCAACAATACT
Organism: Bathygadus melanobranchus; assembly: GCA_900302375.1. Lineage (NCBI taxonomy): Eukaryota > Metazoa > Chordata > Actinopteri > Gadiformes > Macrouridae > Bathygadus > Bathygadus melanobranchus. Next base: position 11,927 of record OMKP01067445.1, on the reverse strand, counting down.
AAACAAATTCTGTAGGGACACTCGTTTTTAATACCCAGCTAAGGATGCAAAAGGTAGGAGATTATATATATTCATATATATATATAGATATATATATTATCAATATTTTTCTGACACATAATAACTGCATGCAAAGAACCGATACTCCCCGATGCGTGTATGTGTGTGTGCGTGCGCGTGCGCATGTGTGTGTGTGTGTGTGTGTGTTCTAATCCTCCCATCCGAGGTCTGAACAGTGGAGACAGTTACAATTATCATAGGAGTTATTGTCTTGGTAGGCTACTAATTAAAGCACACATTAGCTTCAGCAGTGAACACCGCGTGGAGTGGGCAGGGACAGAATTCATAAATGCTGTGCTCCACTGATTTACAAGCTAACAGGTGAAGGGGAATGTATAGGAATGTACAGGAATGTATAGGAGGTGTGGGGGTGGAGGTGGAGGGTTACAGTGCACTCACATGGGGTATTTTTTTTGTCTGATATATAAACATATGATATCGTAGAGATATAATAGAAATTATTCAGCATTTTACATTCTCATGCATACGACCACAAGAAGCGAGTCCATTGAAAAAATAGTCCAAGCATTATTTTTTAGGTTTTTTTTTTCTTTTTCCTGTGGAAATGGCAGAGAATCTAACATCAAATCGTGTGCTGCTGCTGTCCGGAGTATGTGTGTGTGTGTGTATGTGTGAGGAAACAGACTGGACACGGTGGCCTTGGGGGGGGAGGATGCTCACTTCTGCATGTCGCACTGCAGAAGCAGAACGATGGACGGGTCACTCTTGGCCGCCTCCTTGAACTCCTCCAACGAGATCTGGTCATCGTTGTTCTTGTCCATCTTGGAGAAGATGCGGTCCACCCGCTGCTCTGGCGTCAGCCCGTCCTCGTTCATCTTCATCATGATCACCGTGCCGACCATCTTGTAGATGGCCTGCGGGGATATTATGGGATATGATGAGTGATTGACTGTGCCGCACATGCATTACATGTGCTGTTTTATATCCTGTGTGTTCTCTGGGGTGTTTTTTTATTATGGGATGTAACAGAGTTGGGATTGTAGCTTTTGAAATGGATCTACACAGCAAGGGATGATTGTTTTTGTATAATACATGCAATGAAATCATGTACATGTGTTCTGCTTTGTATCCTGTGTAGCTTCCAGTATTATTTATTATAGGATGTCAGGGGGGAACAGTTGGGATCTCGTGCCTTTTGAAACAGTGGCAATATTTTTCGTACTGTTTTATATTTTATGCATCCTCTGAAATATCTTATCTTCTTCTTTAAACACTTTGTCATTTTATTAGAAAGTATTAGCATTAGTATTAGCATTAGTATTCATATTTTGTATTTCTTATTATTTGTACTTGTCTTTTAATTTTATATTCATTATGTAGTCGACCCTTGCCTTGTCGCAATAATAACATTATCCAATGTTTATCCTTGTTATATTGTGCATTTAAAAGCTAAAAACATTTTGGCTAACTCTGTGATCGAGGGGCTGCTGTTGTTCGACAGATGGACACCGACCCTGGCGATGGACCCTCGCGTACCTCGATGATCTCCAGCATCTCCACCCGGGTGATCTTGCCGTCTCCGTCCAGGTCATACATGTTGAAGGCCCAGTTCAGTTTCTGCTCGAAGCTTCCCCTCGACGTGATGCTCAGCGCGCAGATGAACTCTCGGAAGTCGATGGTCCCGTCGCTGTTCTTGTCGAAGGTTCTGAAGGCGTGTTGTGCGAATTTGGAAGCATCGCCGTAAGGGAAGAACTGGGGGAACGGGGACAGAGAAAGGCTTGTTCACTCCCTAAACTATGTGTGTTTAGCCTAAACTAATGTCTAACTTCAAAATATAGTGATTCTTGAGATGACCGTAAGTAGCTGGTGGTAGTAAAGACCTCTATTTCAGGGATTATTTTGATAATAAAAGAAAATATGAATGGGTGATTTAACTTGTATCCACTATTAAGTAAAGTAACAGAGACTTTTAAGTAAAGTCTCTGTTACAGATGAACCGCGATAATAAAACCACCAGGGACAGCATCCAACTGCAGGTTATACAATAATCAGTAACTGCAATACACCTGTTTCACCAGAGGGGCTGCTGTTTCCTAAAGGTTTTTTTTTTTTATTGTAAACGTTTGGTCACTCTTTAAAGTACACACACACACACACACACACCTTGACATAGAGCTGCTGGAACTCGTCCAGGTTGAGGCGTCCGCTGGGACAGTCCTTCAGGAAGCCCTTATACCATTGCTTCAGCTCGTGTTCGTTAAACTCTGTGTTCTTCACTAGGTCCTCCATCACCTCGGGGGTCAGCTTGCTGTTCTGTTTTCCCATGGTGGCTCGTCCTGTGGCAGGGCAAGATACAGTGAATGATGCATAGAAAGAGAGAGATGACCACTACCACGACGCTGGAGAACCGTGGTGGTGAGAGCGAGAACGAAGACCCCGTTTCATGTCCCCCAGAACCAGAGGCAGCAGACGTCCATGTGTTGGTCCTGACGACACACCACGACACCCCCCACCCCCCAGTCTATTTATGTTGTGTTATAAGTCTGTCGGTGACCCTAAAATGATTACACACATGCACGCACACACACACATAGCCGCACGTGTGCATGCATGCACGCACGCACACACAAATGCACGCACACACAAATGCCGGTACACACAAATACACACACATAAACGCACGCACACACACTCTGGCCGAGGGCCATCCCCGGTGTCATGCAGAACCCACTGGTCAGATGTTTCGATCCGTCCTATCAGGTTCCCATCACTGGCGATGTCCCGTAAGCTCCTGTCTTTCTCGTGACAACAACAAGCCTATCGGCATGTCCCAGCTGCTGCTTGTATACAGTAGACCTTCTGTACTCATACTATACAACACAGCAAGACTGAGGACACAGTGGACTGTCCCTCTGAGTGGTTTGGCGAGCAAACCACTGGCTGTTTAGGATCAATACGGCTGAATGGGTGTTATATGGTGAAGTGACATTCTGGGGACGGGGGCAGCTGGGCATGGGACTGACCAGACTGGATGGATTGATTGTTGGAACACCACAAGCTGAGCAGATAAAGAGCCAGAGATGAGCGGGTTGTTATTGTGTGCTTATTACACTGTGACCACACACACACACACACATCCAAGCTTCTCACCACCACATCAAGCATGGGTCTGCTGCACAAACGCCATCCGTTCATTGTCGATGCAAGAGGCAGCAAATGACAGAATGTGGTGCGCAAGGTCCATCAACACGGTGCTGCATCAAAGGAGACTTCCTAACGCGGTTTGAGGAAGTCGTCCTTTTTATGTTTCGAACGTCAGGTCCCGGAGAAGACATTATGAGTAAATGGTCTGTTCGCAGCATAGGGCTGCGGAGACCGGCCGCGTACTACACTGCATTGGTTTGGGGCCTCTCACTGAAAACAGTACAGAAACGTGTGGTGATGCGTCCAAAAACAGCGCAAACCACAGCCCTCCTAAGCTTCTATTGTGGACACTCGGACACATGATGTGTGTTTATAACCGAGCCAGAATAACGATTAGTAGCCTATTGCTCTCATTAGGACATGGATTGTAGCTGCTAATGTCCAGACCAGAGTGTGCGTTGGATGACCTTGAGGACAAACGTTTTGCAGGAAGATTACAAAACCAAATCTTCACCGGGCATAAGTAGTAGCCCGTTAATAGAAGCTCTCGCAATTAGGCTTATTATTTTGTCTGGTGGTCTTGGTCATATATATCGTCGTGTAGCCCCACCACACGGGCAACGGGGACGATGGATTGAGCAAGTATTCAGTCAAATGGAAAAATGTGCTGTTTTTTGCTGTGTGAAATGACAAGTGGGGGTGCTGCCGAAGCCAAGCACCTCGGTGCGACGGACGCGATACTGCATTCCGATGGAAACGACGCAGTGAGACGTTTTTTTGCGATGAGACCCTCTCACCCTGTTTCCAATTACATCTTTCCGAGCGCAATGGAAGAAAACGCGTCAAAATGCCTTGCCATTTGGCCTATTTTTTAAACACAAAACTGTTACCCTAGTAGCGCAACCACGTTGCGATAAAAAAAACACTGAAAAGCAATCGCAGCATATGATTTCGATGGTGTATTGTCACATCTCTGTAAAATTGGTCCTGGTTATTCCATAGAAATCAAATGTTTTCGTGTTAAGGGATGCGCAGGTGCCACAGTCTCTCCCAGATAGCACGCCAACCCTTACCAGTGTAATGTATTCACACACAACCGTATACAATTTGATAGGCTACATTAGCGCCAGCAATCCGTTGGGTGCGGATTTTATATGTTCTAAACAGGCTACATTCCGCTGCGTCAATAAAAGGACTTACCTTATGATGTATTTAGTGATTCTATGGCTCGCTCCTGCAGTGCACGGTGCCCCCTCTCCGATCAGCGCGATGCTCTAAATGGGATTATGTTATTCTGACACAATTCGCTTTTTTTTAATCCCCCCAAAAAACAGCTGATTTTATTAGGATTTCGCCCAACAGTGAGGACACGCAGCCGGGACCGATCCCACGCTAGTCTTCGGTTACGCGATGCGAATGCAGGCGCACGGCGTCACCCGCGTGCATCAGAGGATGAGATCCCCGCATCCTCCCGTCCTGCGTGGCGGTCCTCTCGTCACGAGGGATGCGGACCTCAAGTTGGGCTCCCAAACAAAACTGTTTCATTACAATAGTGATAATGACCAGCGACTCCGGTTATGTTGGATACACTCTTCTGAATAGCCGGTTGTCATTTGTGTTTTGTGTTTGCGTTGTGTGCTATGATTTTATTTATTACATTTAATAGAGGCAAACGGGTTCTCATTGCGTGGCCCAACATTTTTTTTTTAATTTACCGTATTGTTTAATCTAGCCTTAGCACAATAAGAGCCACTTGTCACGTGTTTTTTCCACCTCATTTATTTGACCCAGTTATGGTTCTGACACGGACGACCATTCTGTTTTAAAATCATATGGATCAATACATCCACATCCCCTCTCATCAAACGCTATCATCATTCAATACGTTTTCAATATATAGGCCTACCTCTCATTATCGTAATGGGTTTACACAAATGCCTTTATAAAGCTGCAACACAAAACAATTCATGATTTAAGGAAACATATTCTCTGTGGCACAGCGATGCATGCTTGTTGGATTTGGTTAATTTAATACACGCATACAGTACAGTGGATTTTATTTACATCTCACAAACACAAAAGCATACAGTTTAAATACAGCGATAACTTTAGCACCAGTCGAGCTATTTCTGATTCTTAATGGTTTTTCAAAATAAAAGACCTTGAGCGAGCTTGAGCTCACTATAGGCATGGCTTACATTGACTTTAATACAGCAGCATTCACGTACAAAGGTTATTGGATTACAAAAGGACATGTATGTACACCGAAACGGCATACATAAGCAGTGTAGGACATCTGTATTCGTCATGTTTATGTCTCAGTGTTGTGTTGCTTGCACACCTCAGTGTAAACACCGATGCTTGTTAAAAACATAAAAAAGACACGTAACACAAACCAGTAGATGGACTCGTGGAGTTTAGACAAAGAGGCTAAAAAGCACTTTGCATCTTGACCATATACTGTACATAATGACACGATTCACAATGCTCATATGTTTGTCATTCTAGCGCTAACAGAGAGTCTCTGCGACTGTCTATGTAATATATGTACGCGCTATCATTTTCATCTTAGATTATATTGTTTTACGTTTGAAATGATAGTAAAAAGAATTATTTATACATTTCAAAATGCACCATTAACTTTAGTTTAGCTTTTTTTTAAATTTTTGTACAATAAATAGTGACGTGAAAAAAAATGGTATCAAAATGAGATAATTCTAAAGTCAAAGTAAAAATGTTTAGGTTAACATTGTGACTTTATACTGCTTTTGTATTTTAATAAGAAGAATGAACAACAAGCTTCAGCATTTTTTCCAACATGAGTAAAATAAAATCCTTGTGATTTCACAGCTGGTGAATCTATAAGTATATATATATGTATATATATATATATATATATGCCTCAAAATCTCTCAAATCTCTGTGTATATGACAAATACTTCAATCAAAACCCGTCACTAAAGAAAAATGTAAAAAAAATGGATGGTATAAAACGACAACAACAGAGAGAGACTTGATTGTGGGGATCATGTGACCATGCAGATCAGGACGTGTGTGTGTGTGCATGTTTTCTCTACAGCTTGGTCTGCTTTAGTTTGTCGATGTGGTAGCAGAGTTTGAGGGCGGGGCCCAGCTTCAGGCCCAGGTACTTCATGATCATGTCACTCTTCAGCAGCAGCAGCGCGTTACCGTCGATCTCCTGGACGGGTCCAAACACACAGAGAACAGAACAGAACAGAACAGAACAGCATGTGAAGTGATGTGATGGGAAACTGCTGGTGATGGAGTCCTACGCTAACTGCATGCTTTTGTGTTGGTGAGATGTAGATCAAATGTACTGTGCATGTTCAATTAACAGAATCCAGTGCAATTTCCCCAAATCAAACACTGCCAGGGTTAGGGGTTCAATTCCCAGACAGACATTTCCCTAAATCATGAATTGTTATATGGATAATGATGAAGACAGGTTTGTATTGGTCCTGTGTAGCTACGTCGAAAACACTGGCAGTGCTGCCAGGATTTTGGGTCGACTCCCACTGGGGCCAGGGTTTTGGGTTCGACTCTCACTGGGGCCAGGGTTTTGGGTTCGACTCCCACTGGGGCCAGGGTTTTGGGTTCGACTCCCATGAGTGCTAAGAACTGTATGCACTCATATCAGCCGCTTTGGATTAAGGCATCCATCAAATCACATAAATGTATTAGTTCTATTCCTGCATTATCTTATTGGATGGTGCTGGTGTGTGATGATGTGGAGGGATCAGTTATTACCGGTCCATGTTGATTTGTTGGAAAAAAAACCAGAATGGTAACCGTGACGACGACGGGGCAAGCGTACGTGTTTTCTGAAGAGGTCTGCGTGGGGTCCCAGGGCATGGGGGTCTGCGTCCCGGATGAACCACACCACATCTTCCACCGACCAGGACGACGGGTCCTTCTGAGACGGCCCTTTGGAGTCCTGGGACTCCAGGGACCCCCCGTAGGCTCCTGGTCCCGGGGACGCGGAGAGGGAGAGGAAGGTGAAAGGAACTGTCCAACATGGGGGAGCCAGGATATTCTATAGGCCTACTAGTGGTGAGTCCATTAATTACATATGAATATGTAATTGATCGTTGGTTCGACAGAAAATGTAATTGATTTAAATGTTGCTAATCCATGCATTGTTATGGTTGTTTTGTTATTTAATAAAGAACACTAAACCTTTGGTTCAGAAATGCTCATTTTATACAAAAAGCTTTTTAACAGAATAAACGATGAATCCATGATTACCCTAACTACTTCCTAATATTTATAATATATATATATATATTTATAATTTATAATAACTTACTTAATATCTCATTACATTTCGTGCATTTAAAAAATAAATGAATGTACAGCTGACACAAAAACTGTTGGCCAATTAGGTCAGAGGGAGAGAGAAAGAAAGACAGAGAGCGAGACACAGAGAGACATAGAGAGAGAGAGAGAAAGACAGAGAGCGAGACACAGAGAGACATAGAGAGAGAGAGAGAGAGATAGAGAGAGAGCGAGAGAGGGGGATTTCAGGTAATTACATACATTTTGTCCAATCATAAATTGTTAGTGATTTCATTATTTTTTATCTTTAATAAAACATCAAAAGTAAACAGGAGAAAATGAATGACATCATACGCCACCCCATACACAAGGCATAGCATTGTGTCTACAACACAGTATAGAGGGGTATGGTAGGTAGACCGCAGGTTGGCCATAAATCTACTCTCCTGGCCACTGGAAACAACCTTTCCCTGTCCTTCCTCCGGGATAACGATAACTTGTTAAACATGAATTCTATTTCTACCATCTGTGCTGTTGTTTTCCAGGAGACAAAATAATAATTAGGAACAACTCCTACCCATATATAACCTCTTACCTTTCCTGTCGCTCTGTAGAAGAACATACAGCAGTTATTAGGAAGAGAAGAACATGCTAGTTTGCTTGCTGTTTTTAGTGTCTTGTAATTCTTTTCTTTATAGCACATAACACACCGTGGTACAAATTATCATTTTGATTCAATGCAAGGAACAAACCACAACAGGATGTCCCGTTATGAGAAAACAATGTACGACAAAGTACATTATTTACCAATAATCTTTAACGTTATTGTTTTTTATCGACCTAATCAGCTGAAATTAGAATATCCTTCTGTGGAGCTATATTATTATTTTTGCGCTGTCAAGGAAACGTGCATTTGACCATTGTTGTTAATGTTTGTAGCGCATTGATTCGTAACTGTTAAAAAGCAGAGGTGTCCTGATATTTCAAATGATACCATGGTCTGGGTGAATACTCTTTTCTGATTGGCCGGCAGGCGTGCATATAAACCGTATATATCGCACACGTAGCTCAGCTCAAGTTTAATGACTTCTAAATGAATCCGCTACCCAACCTGTCATCAACTTGATAAACTAGCGACTGGGAAGGAAAACACACCAATTGCTGAGTCAAACATTCAATACTTGGTAACAAGTTACAGTGATGGAGCCATAATCTTCCCTTAGCTCACCCTGTTATCATTTATACTGTGACTAACCGGCTTGGTTGTAAAAGAGAAAGAGAATTATTCCTGGTCATGACAACGGTAAGCTCTTGCTTCATAACCTTTCGATTTTGAGTGCAAAACGTAATAATTTGCGAATGATTTTATTTTATATTGTTGGCAAATGACCATGGTATAAGTGGGATAATCAACTCGTAGGTGTGCGTTAAATGGTTTTAAAGCACTTTGCCGACTCGAAGAAGACCCCGTCGAGAATATAGCGTCATTGGAAAGAACAACCTTCCTATTTAGGAATTGTCACCTGCACATGTTGTGTATATTATCATTAGGAGCTACACCATGAATTACCACTCAGTATCCAACACCTGTTCAGGGTCGATTTCCTCTAGAACGTCGTTGGGAACCACAACTGTTCACACCTGTCGAGGTTGTGCATTGTATCCTTAGGAACCAGCCCATAAGTATCCATGATCTCACACCTGTTCAGGTTGTTCTCAGAGAGAGAACGTACAGAACATTAGGAACCGTGCGCTATGCACACCCATTACCTACCTGGTTTGTTTTCTCGTAGACTCATTGGGAACCACAACTCCTACCTATGTATAGCATCTCACCGTGCAGAGTATTTTTAGGAACCATGTCCTAAATATACGTAAACACTCACCTGTTCAGGGTTGTTCTCCTTGAGAACGTTAAGTCTTTGGGAGCAACAACTCCTACCTATTTATAAATTCTCACCTGGCCATGTTGTGCTGTGCGTAGTATTTTTAGGAACCTTTCCCTAAATATCCACAAACTCCTATTCAGGGTAGTTCTCCTGTAGAACGTGGGGTCACTCCTACTTATTTCTAACGTCTCACCTGTCCTGTTGTTCTCGAAGGTGCTGGGGCTGCTGGCCGACTGCCTGCACATCCCCACGGGGGCGGAGCCGCTGGAGAACTGCTGGGAGGACGGGCGGAAGCCATAGGAGGACTTTGGTGAGTAGGAGGAGCTTATGGAGTTGAACGCAGAGTCCCCGGGGTCCACGGAGTACCGCTTGGATTCGGACTGGTCCATGTGGTACTCGTCCGTCAATGATGTTTCTGCTGAATGAAAGGCATGGACGGGCTTGAGCAGATGGCCAATTCGTTACATCAGACAAGACCTTTTGAATTGGGCAAATCGGCCCAGAGTTGAAATACAACTTCACTGGGATTCCACCATAGAGGTAAGTAACTGGTTAAGAGACTGCCATTGATTTGGTAGCAGAGGTAGACCATCAACCTCAATCTATCGCTATCTAACTATCTATCTCTTTATATTTGGAATCTGCCCCTCAGTCAATAGTGACACTAAATCTTTAGGCACCATGGTTTTTGGTGATATAGGTATATAGACTAGGTTCACCATCGATCTACGATTTCTAGCTCTCTATCCATGTTTCTATCTAGCCACCTCTCTATATCTAGCTATCTCTATATCTTTAGCTATCTCTCTAACTATCTATTTATTTATCTCTATCTCTATATCCATCTTTCTATGTCTCTATCCATCTCTCTATGCCTCTATCCATCTCTCTATCTCTGGCTATCTCTCTATCTGTTATTTATCTCTGTGTATCTCTATCTCTTTATCCATCCCTCTAGGTCTCTATACATTTCCCTATCTCTGGCTATCTCTATCTCTGGCTATCTCTCTATCTCTTACTATCTCTCTGTCTCTATCTATCCATCTCTCTATCTCTGGCTATCTCTCTATCTCTTACTATCTCTCTGTCTCTATCTATCCATCTCTCTATCTCTCTATCTCTAACTATCTCTTTCTATCCATCTCTGTCTCATAGGTCTTATGGGTCATGCACTAAGGAGAGGAGGAGTAGATTACCATCGGAGTGGTAGGCCCCCCCGCTGTGTTGGGATATAGGCTCATCGCTGAACAGGTTCTCGCAGTGCAGGCTGCGACAGAGCTTCTTGAGGAAGCGCAGCACGTAGCCGATGCTGTTGACCACAGGCAGGCTGAGCAGGTGCTGCTTCCCGTCGAACGTGGCTAGGGGACGAGAAAATGGATGAAAAATGACAACATGTCAACAAAAAACCAAGCAGGACCTAACATTGACATTGGGTCAGGGGATCTGGAGATACATATTGGTTGATGCGTTTGTGATTTAATGATTTAAAATGGTAACCGTTTATGACTTAAGTATATGAATGCACCATTAACAAACAGACTAATGTGGACAACAAGTTTTTAAGTTGGTCCAGTATTGAGCAAGAACGCAGCCGTGAAACGTCTGCATTGTAACCCTGGGGGTCAATACTGCCCTGTCAATGTACGTCCACTAAAGTGCTGGTTTTTACCACTGGTATGTACACTGACGACCCAAATGATGGGAAAATAGAGTTGAAGAATACATTTTATAAAATAAAGTTATCCTTTAACACCTTTCACAGGTTTTACTATTTAGCAGATTCACCATGTCAACAAAGAGACAGTTAACATTTCTCTGTATCTATTGTGTTCCTTGTCTTCATCACACACTAATGATCAAATAAACCTGACAATACAGTATGTGTTTAAAAAAATAAGTTACGGAAAAAATTATTGGGCCATCTCATGACCCACTTGGTCCCCAGCTGCCTGTGACCAACTTGTGGGTCCTGAGTCATCGTTAGAAAACCACTGCGTTAGACTATCCTATCCCCCTAGGAAGGGCAGGCAGGCAGGCAGGGAGAGGGAGGTTACCGGAGATCTTCTCCCCGCCGTAGCCCTGTGTGAGCAGGGTGAACACGGCCTTCTGCTGGAAGGCGCTGTCGATGCAACCCTGGACGGCCTGTTGCAGGACCACCGAGGGCCTGTCGGGGCCGAAGTGGTCCGGGAGCTGCTGCACCTTCTTCCTGTCCAGGTTGGGCCCTGTGATGGCCTGCTTGTTGATGTAGATACACACTGGGAGGGAGAGAGAGAGAGAGCGAGAGAGAGAGAGAGAGCGACAGAGTGTGTGTGTGTGTGAGTGAGAGAGGGAGATAAAGAAAGAGAGAGAGAGAGAGAGAGAGAGAGAGAGAGAGCGACAGAGTGTGTGTGTGTGTGAGAGAGAGAGAGATAAAGAAAGAGAGAGAGAGAGAGAGAGGTAGGGAGAGGTATAGGGAGGGGGGAGAGAGAGGTAGAGATGTAGGGAGAGGTAAAGAGAGGTAGGAGCAGAGAGATAGAGGTAGAGGGGTATAGGGAGGGGAGGGAGGTAGAGAGAGGTAGTGAGAGAGTGGGTATTGGG
>OMKP01067443.1:0-13223 GCA_900302375.1 Bathygadus melanobranchus | reverse complement strand
ACACACACACACACACACACACAGACACAGATACACACAGATATACACACACACACACACACAGATATACAGACACAGATTACACACACACACAGACACAGATACACACAGATATACACAGACACAGATACACACACAGATATACACACACAGATACACACACACACACACAGATACAGACACACACACAGATAGATACAGACACACACAGATAGATACGCACGCGCACACACACAGTCGGCAAATTCATTCTCACGCAAACAATTTCATCTGATTTAGTTGGAGTGTGTGTGTGTGTGTGTGTGTGTGTGTGTGTGTGTGTGTGTGTGTGTGTGTGTGTGTGTGTGTGTGTGTGTGTGTGTGTGTGTGTGTGTGTGTGTGTGTGTGTGTGTGTCATTAAGTAGGGTTGGAATCGTATTTGCTCTCACGTTCGTGGTTTCAATATAAAACCAAAGTCTTGCGCCACAGTGCTAAGGCACATGCCAAGGACTATTGTCTATAGCAGTGGTTCTCAAGTGGGGGCACGTGTACCCATAGGGGTACTTGGGAAATGTGTAAACAAAACAAAACAAAAATGAAGGAGTCTGTTAAAAACATGTTAAGACATGACAGACAACATTTTGGTGTTCATGAGCATAAACAAACACTTTTGAACTTCCAGTCATCCCAATTTGTTATGTGGAAAACATTTTCCCTCCCTGAAATGATTTGTGTTGGTGAAAGGGGTACTTGTCTGAACACATATTTTCAAGGGTGTACACAAACCGCTTTTGTCCAAAGCGACTTACAATAAGTACATTTGTCGAAAGAGTGAAACAACAATATATCACTGACGGTACAGTAAGATTTGAATAGAACAAGTTTCAAGTACTCATAATTGCTCGGTTAAACAGCAAGATCACACACACACACACACACAAAGGTATGTTGTTATTAATACACACAGTTTCTCCTTTGTTATTGTCGCTATACACACAGGCCATGAATGGAGTTTCATTGTTCAAAGGGTTGCAAAAGTTCTCTCTCTATTGCTTTGCCTTGCTCTGTCTTTCACCATTTTTCATTATTCTTCTGTCTGATTCTTTCTTCCTATTTCTATCTTCCCCTTTCTCTCAAGCGTGCTGTCTTTCTCATTCTCCCCCATCAACAGCTCTGTCCAGTCCCGGTGCCTTGGTTCAGGTTAGCGGCTAAAAGTTAGCAGCTAGCGGCTAGCTAGCTCCCGGTGTCCCACACCAGTTTGCTTGTGTGGGACACACACACATACAATGCTAGTACTATTTTAAGTGCTGTGTAGCACGTCCTTGTTGTGCTGGCACCATCTGGTGGTAAAGATTGATATTACAGGCATGGTCTTTGGGTGCGCTAGCCCGCGTGTGTGTGTCTGTGTCCAGGTGGACGACAACGTGGGCCTGCTGGTTGCCGAGCTGCGACGGGCAGGCCTGTGGGGGCATATCAATGTGCTGGTGACCAGCGACCACGGCATGGCGCAGTGCTCCCCCGAACGCCTCATCCGCCTGGACAAATGCCTGCCCCCCCACAGCTACACCCTGGTGGACCTGGCCCCCGTCACCGCCCTCATACCCACCCAGGGTACGCACGCCTCAACCCTAACCCTAATCCTCATTGTCCTTCATCCTCCTCTGTGTGTGTTGTTTATTGTTTTTGTTGTGTGTGTGTATACGAGCATACGATCAGTATTGATGTAGAAGTAGGAGCCTCAGTGGTTGCAAATGACGTTACTTGTATCCCATGGTATGTTCTCAAATCGACCTGGGTCATGGGTTTGATCTGGGAACCAGACGTAACTGCTAGCTCTTGTTTTGTTTGCCCTGGAAGATGGGTCTGCCCCCCTCCCGTTCAGACAGATTCCCAGCCGACCAATCATAACAGTTTGTCTAATATGGGGTGGGGTTTGATACAATGACTGCAGCCGTGGAAGAAGTACTTTTTACTCAGAAGTAAGATTTTTTTACTCAAGTAAACGTAGTAATACCACACTGTAGAAATACTGCATTAAAAGAAGTCCTGCATTAAAAATGTTACTTAAGTAAAAGTACAAAAGTATTAGCATCAAAATAAAATAAATGCATAATGCAATACAAAAGTACTCATTATGCAGAATGGCCCATTTCAGAATAATGTATTATATTATTGGATTATAATTATTGATGCATTCATGTGTTCATTACTTTAATGTTGCAGCTGGTAAATGTGAAGCTAATTTTACATTACATTGATATATCATTATTTGATTATATTTGATATTGTTAATTTTAATCTGCAAACTAGTTAAAAATAGTTGTCAGTTAAATGCAGTGGAGTAAAAAGTACAATATTTGCCTCTGAGTATAAAGTAGCAATAAATAGAAATACTCGAGTAAAGTACAACTACCTCAGATTTGTACTTAGGTACATGTACTTAGTTACTTTCCACCACTGGAAGACTGTACAGAGGAGCGCCGTTGAGGCATTTTCAACCAAGATGGCTGCCGCTGATGTGGAACGTTTTTTTGAATCTGCTTGTGACAGTGCACAACGAACTGGATGGTATATTTTCTCTAAAAGAAGAACTGCACTTTTGTTGATGGGAAAGATGTGTTTGCCATACTTCTGACAGGATTTAGTGAAATTGACTGACGTTCCGTCGCTCTGATTGGTTGTAGGTCTATCCAAATGCGTCCAGAGGCATTTTGGTCTGAGCCCGTTAATAACATCTCTTGGATGAACTGAGAGGTTCTACACTAATACACATTTGCTAATTGGTCTGGTGATGTCAGCCTAGGTTTGATCCCCAATGTCCACAGTATACTTTGTAGGCATCCTAGAGCAAGATGCACCCTAACCTCTCCCTGCTCCTTAATGACGTGTATCTGTGACTTAAATCTGCTAAATGGCTAAATAGTAAGTAATATGGCAGTTTATGGGATGTTCTTGGAAGAGATGGGTCTTCTCAGTTCTCAAGAAGTAATAGTGTCTATGTCAGCTCAATTTGGAAGTGTACAGCATTAAGACAAGGTTAGGGGTTTGATTCCCCAGTGCTCCAGTATAGACACAGCTAGTCCAGTAAATATACACTGACCGTGCTGGTGCTGCGACAGACATAAATAAAACCTCATGTTAAAATCACAGGAACTTGCTATTGACGATCTGTGAAAAGGGTCTATTGTAGGACACTTTGGATAAAAGCTGACACAAAATGGCATTTTATTTATATTTTTTTATGAGAATTGTGTATTATAACATTTAGGTTTTTTCTTCTTAATTATTTTTTGGTGTTATTCGAAATTAGTTTTTTAATGTAAAATTTTGAATTCATCTTTTCAGATCCGGACAAGGTGTTCTCCCAGCTGGCTGAGTGTCACCCCAACATGACGGCCTACCAGAAGAAGGCCATCCCTGATAGGCTGCACTACCGCAACAACCCGCGCGTTCAGCCAATCATACTGCTCGCTGACGAGGGGTGGATGATCATCCAGCAGGGGGACGAGCTGCCCACGCGTCAGTTGGTCTTTTGGTGTTCCTTCTGGCTCACGGCTAAGCGTTCACACATATGTTCCCAAGCACAAACGGCTACAAACATTTAACTACGCTGCGGTTGTCTAGTGACACTTTTAGCCCTCCGACTCCTTGATTCACACCGGCTATTTAGATTACATTTCACACACGGCAGTCACGTTGCTATAAAAAAAATGGCCCTACCACACATCATTTAAACATATTCACAAACCCAAAAAACATCTACATTAAATAATTAATTTTGCATCTATTTATTCCTTTTTCTTTCTTGGATATTTCCTTAATAATTTGTTTATTGTGGAGCATAATTGTGTGTGTGACCTTCTTCCAACACTCACTCCCAAAGTATTAGCATCAAAATATAATAAATGCATAAGGAGTACCAAAATACTCATTATGCAGAATGGCCCATTTCAGAATACTGACATTGTATGTTTATAATGTATAAAGAATTATATTATTGGTTTATAGTTATCTCCTCTTTCCTCCTCCAAGTGGGCAACCACGGCTACGACAACGCGCTACCCAGCATGCACCCCTTCCTGGCGGCGGCGGGGCCTGGGTTCCGCCAGGGCTACCGCACCACCGGGCTGAAGAGCGTCGACATCTACCCCCTCATGTGTCACCTGCTGGGGGTGGCGCCGGCCCCCAACAACGGCAGCCTGGCCCATGCGCGGTGCATGCTGTCTGGGGAGAGCTGCCTGGACGTGGCCCTGGTGGCCGGCATGGTGGTGGGAGTCCTGCTGCTGCTCTCCACCATAACATGTGAGTACGCTAACAACGCTAATGTACCAGCCCTTTAAGGCCCCAATATACTTGCAGTGAAAGGAGTTTCCTACCATTTCATTGTCCTTGTAGTCCCTACGTCGTACAAACGTGCATAATCCCTCACAATGCAAAGTTCAAGCCAAGTGGTAGCACTTGGCTTGAACTTCAGTGTCGTTAAATATATTTGTTTAGCTTTTGCCGACAAGACTGGTCGGAATGGTAACTTGTTTAGCTTGTTAAATGTTTTACGCATTTTTGGCATTTTTTTAGTATGGTATTTCCAAATAAAATGTAAAAAAATGAAGCCATGAATGAAGTTTTGAAGTTTAGGTAGTTTTGCATTTTTAGCACTTCTTTCTAGCATTTTTTTTGCGGGGGGGCATTTAGTTGTTTTTATGATTTTTTTTTTTCCTTCTTCCCCACCCAGGTCTGTTTGGGCTGATGAAGCCTCTTCGGCCCCGGGGCCCGTTGCCCTTCCAGAGGCTCCAACTGGAGGAGGACGATGATGATGAACCCCTGCTGGAGTAGGGAGTGGGAGTAGACCTGGTAGTAGACCTGGTATTAGACCTGGGCTAGACACTAGACCAGACTATACAGACTCCACAGACAATCCCATCCAATCAAATCTGGTCCATTCTCTACCCTTACTCAACACAGTGGCTCCCATATATGCACAGAACCAACCCATTTAGGTTTTTTGGACTTGGTTTTCAACTGAGGCTGGGGAAAGTACTGAGTGGCTTTACCCTTTCCCTGTAAGTCTGCACTAGCTCAGGCACTGTTGACTCACTGTCAACGCCCTTTGTGTTTCCATTGTTTCTTTGAAAGTCGATTTATTAAAATTCAAATTTTTTTTTTTTTTAATTGAGTCTTCGCAAGCTTGCGTCTTTGCACATGTGTTGCGTGGGCGTCGTCGCCGGGTAGCGTACAAAGAGACACCTGTTGACGTTTTGCAGCGCCATGGCAACAGCGGCAGGCACTTTCTCAGCATGTGGTGAGACTGGGTTGTATCGTCAATCATTGTGTGAATTATATTATTATTATTTGTATTGTTATTAACGTGATTCTTGTAATTCAATGAACAGAGTTGCTGTGATTCTTTTTCGTCCAGCTTGAAGAAATACTTGAATGCCTGGTAAGAAGACTGTGAATTGATATTTTCTAGAAAAGCTTCTTGCGGTTTCATTTTAGATGTTTTTTTTTCGTGTTTGCCTTTTAAATTGTTCTACTGAACTTCTGACTTGTGTGCTTTAATTTAAACATTCTGGGGAGCTGGATTCAAAGAGAAAGCTATAAAGATGTATATTTTTACTGCGTTAGTCTGTTTTTTATGTAGATATTTCAAAAAAACGTGCATTCAAATATTTTTCCCTGACTATTTCCTTCTCCTGTCATTGTTAGGTTTCCCACCAGGTGGGGCTGTTGAGTCTCTTGAGATTCTACTGTCTAGCCTCGTGGTAGTTTTGCCAGGAGTCCCTGGAGCTAAGTCCCTGGAGCTTTAATAAAAGACTGAAAAGTTATTTCATTGCTACTTCTTGGTCCAAACAGCACATGCATGTAGACAGACCGGTGTCTGTAGCAATTCCCGTTTTTACGCTTTTTATGAGTTTAACATTGAAAAAGGGCAAGGAATAAAGGGCAAGAATAAAGCCTTTTTAAAGATGTGTGTGTGGAAAGTTGTTGGTTTATTGGTAATAAAAACCCTTCTGGAATATGCAAGGCCTTTACCGTGTGTGTGTCTGTGTGTGTGTGTGCGCGAGAAATGAAAACGAAGGAAGCTTTTTCCGTGACGCATACTTTTAAAAATTAATTTATATTCCTTTATAGATATGTTTTCTTCATCGCAGTCACAACATTACAATGTAATAAAATGGTAAATATATAAAATCAACCTAATACTGACCCATATAGTACATTAGTGTGTCTTTGTTCAAAACCAAAACGGAACTGTACATGGTTCATTTGTATATATCTGTTTTACATAGTTTAAAATCTGTCATAGTTTCTATGTGGTCATCTGTAAATCTCTTGTCTCTTTACAGATAAATACTTTATTTCCAGGAGATATTGTAACAAAAATAACACCTTTTAATGCTGGCCGCCGAGGGGCCATTGAAAATATAATTCCACCGACCCGGAAAAAAAAACCCAGCAGGCCTACTAATATTAACATCGACACAGAATACACAGAGCAACTTCAAGTGTACAGTTATGGGTTATGTCATATCCCTGCCATCAGCCCCGCGAATGCTGTGATTGGTCAGAAAGAAAAGGCTTTTGTCCAATTACAGGGCTGTGCAGGTACAGGTGTTGTTCACCGGGAGCGTCGCTGCGTTCAGAGACGGCTAATTATTAACTGATCTGCTGCGCATGGTAGCGCACCTGGTAACGATCTTAATGTGGTTCCATTTAAAGTTTAATTGGAAGCCAGTCAGTTAATTATCTCGTTAAACGGCACTGAAGCCACAGGTAAACCATTGTCTCTATTTTACAAGCCAATTGTCCGTTTTACTGTTCATTAGTTTGCAGTACAATACCAGGGTGACAGTAGCTCAGTGGGTAGAGCGGTTGTCTGGCAACCGGAAGGTTGCTGGTTTGATCCCCAGGCTCTGGTTGTTACCTTGCATGGTTGACGTCGGTGTGTGAATGTGAGGCAAATGTAAAGCGCTATATAAAAAAATGCAGTCCATACCATTATCACCAATTCGAAGGATGCAAAAGTAAAAATAAATTTGAATCAAACAGCACCAGTGGCTATTCGGTAGATCAGTCCAAGGTATTGACAGTCATCATACCATCTATGGCAAGCAACGTGACATTGCCTCTCACCAATTTGAGCCAATCGGAATCACCCACGGTGATAAGCCAGAGATGGCGCTGTTTTTACGGTTGGTTACTCTTGAAAACGTGCATGTAGGCCGTAGGCCGGACTGTTTCAAAGTAAAATCACACTGTAGTGAACGTATATCATCAGGTTTCTGCATTGGTCATTCTTAACAATCTGGGGTGTCAATAAACACCAACACATGCCTCTTTAACAAATCAAACCCATTCTTTGTCCTGCCACAGATTTCTTTTTTTTTTAATCAACTGACCCCAATCTTAAAACGGCTATGCCTGGCTAAGCTACTCAGGAGAGTGTGTTTTTTTTCCCTCGACTCTAATCAGTGTGCTTATAATTAGGACAACACGATTGCACAGACTCTTACGAAAAAATAAAATAAAACCCCACAGCCTTGCCTTCATTTGAGCGGCGCACCCCTCCCCACCACCACCCCCACTCCAGCTCCCCTTACATTCCAGTTATTTTAAAGAACATCGACTATCGTTAACAATAGAAAGAGCCGTCGAAAGCGAAATAGAAAAACAATAATCACCAAGCATGGACGGGAGTAACGACGTAGCATGACGACGAGAAGGTGTTTACAATCAAAACGGCGACCACAAGAAAGTTACCAAATAAAACAGTCACTTTTTTTTGCACAGTAAGGTTTCCTAATGCTACTCGTCTTAATCAAGGAAAGAATGTGGTACAATCTAAACGGTAGAAAAGCACGGGCCCTTTGTGATACCAAAGCAAGACTCGAATGGAATATAAAATAATGAAGCCTGTTGTGCGTCCCGCATCCAAAATGAGGTCTATATTTTGGTGACACCCTGTGCTTATATATAGGAGCCGGATCTGTTCAATGTGCGGGAAATACGTCCAACTGTATTTTTTGTCAGATACAAATTGGAATATACACCAAGTCAGGGGACGTGATTACTTGCATTTGCAAAGTGGACCGCGCTTGGGCAGAAAGTCATTGGAAATTAACTTTCATAGACTGCTGTCGCCATTTTTGTGGAAACAAGGATTCCATCTTCCCCCAGCGCTGGACCGAACAGCTGAAACCCCCCCCGATGACGATGACAACGACGGCCTTGTGCATGCGTATACGTAGGCTACAACCCTGATACATCCAAAGAGAACATTAAAACAATTCTTGTTTTTGTACACAATCAAGTACACATTTCATCATCTCCCTGGCCTGGGTCAAGTACAGACTACATTTATCACTCTCATCTCCTGCCTGTGGAACTTGCTTCAACAGACAGCAGGCCTACGGTGGACCTACACACCGTCTGTTTACACTGGTTACAAAAAAAACCCTGGGTGAAACAAATTAATCGTGGAAATCGGCCTATATTAAAATATAGGCCGATTTACACGATATTAAAAAAAACATTTACAAATAAAAATATTTAAACCCCCCCCCACCACAAAAACAGCAAGCAGGTTATATAGCATCGTATAAAACGCCCAAAACCATATTGAAGCAACGGCAACCAGAAAAGGAGCAGTTATGGTACACAAAGGATCAATGGTGATGATATCGTACGTGGGTACACTTTCCCCCGTGATATTTCAAGTTTACATTGTTTCCAAGATGGGGGGAAAAACATGGTTACTTATCGACTGTCCTTCAGGCTTCCACTACTGACCTTTTTAAAAAAGAAAATAATAATCACGTGCACACCCCTGCTGCTCGTGCACAGCGGCAGGGGACCTGCTGTGGATAGAAGGGGAGGGGAGGGGTTTCCTTGGCAACGGTTGGGGTTGGGAGCGTACAGACTCTGCCATTTTTAGTGGGTTTCTGTGTGCGTGATCATCAAAGTAAACCGATACTGTGTTGTGTAAGAAAGTATTCTTGGTGGTATTTTAGGTGTTAGCATTTTTACTCTGTTTCGTCGTCTACATATCTGTTAGGGCATGAGTGACGGTGAAGGTCAGACAGTAGGCCACTTTCCTTGAACTCTGCTACAAATCTTAAAGGGGAAGCGCCACGCTCGGCTATTTTGTAATATCAGAGTACGACTTCATACGCGGCCTGCAACATCAATTCCATTTCTGCGAAAAAGTTTCCTTCCTGGACCAATGACATCAACGGTCCAACCTTTCAGCGTTTTTGTCACATACACTCGTATGAAGCAGTACTCACGTGACGTTGGTTCCCCTTTAAGTGTGTTTTTTGTGCATTTAGAACATAAGTTTTGACATGAATCTACATCTCATGAATGAAACATTACAGAGCACAGTGAGAGATACTGTAAGAAGCACGGCCTGGCAAAATAACTGACGATACTGTTCATATTTGACCTCAAATATGTTTTCCCAGTTTTTCACGTGCTTGGCTCTGGTGTTAGTTTTTTTTCTCCTGTAAATACTTTCTATCAATTCACACGACATTTTTAGACGGATATTCAACTCTATTCCACCGTGAGTGAACCAAAAGCTTCCCCCAAAAGTAACGGTAAACGCTAACGCAACACTATGACGGACGCTGTTGCAGCTAGCCGCAACAAGGTGTCATGGATTCTAATCCCACGTGACACAGTGTCACGTGACACTGTGTCACGTGACACAGACCACGTGCTTGTGATGTGGTGTACACTGACAACACGATATTTATACAGCTAAGACCCCCACCCTAAAGGGGTATGTTATCTCTCCATCGCCCTATGAGCCTACACATTCACATTATAATTTTTCTCGTATGTTTGAGTCACAAACATGCGTATGAGTATTTGGCTGTAACTAACTTGTGCACGTACGTGCGCACGTCCTCGGTAGCACCATATGAACTTCCCAAAATCAAAAAGGGAGTGGTAGTGAGCCAGGATTGGATGTGTGTGTGTGTGTTGTGTGCATGAGTGTATTATTGAGTGTTTTATCTCCTTGCCGTGGAGGAAAACGCTGCGTGTGAATATATTAGCATTCATATGCGTGCGTGTTTGAGTACATGTGTGTGTATGCATAATCACATTTGCAACAGTGTATTGAGTGTGTGTGTGAAGTGGGCACATATGCACTGGCGTATCTGTCTGTGCGTGCATGTGGATGTTTGTGTGTGTGTCCTTGTGGTGTGCATGTGCGTGTGTGCATGCGCATCTGTATGTGTGTGTGTGTGTGTGTGTCTCCCTGCGCCGGCGACTTGCATAGCTTCTGCTGGACAGGAAGAGCCGTTGTTGGTTTGGGTTAGGGGGCGGGGCCTATAGCCTTGGCAGAGAACTGGAGTGCTGGAGGTGCTGCACCGGAGATCTCTAAAGAGAGAGACAAGACAACCTGCCCCTATTGCACCACCGATGAGTCACTGTTGCACCATTCGAAAAAAGAGTTTAGCAGCTAGTTGGCGGTCAGCGACTAGCTATCATATGAGCACCCGTGGCTGGCCAATTGCCGTTATTGTTTTGTTTGTCAGCTGGCTATGGACAGGACAGTTGAATCAGCCTGCGTATGTTATGTTGTAGCACCGCGGGAAAAGCCCTCCTAGCTAAGCTTCGAGGCACCGCTTGACATTTGAAACGTTTTATCACGTCAGAGGGCTAGCTCTACCATTTCCTCCAAATGCGTACCACCAACAAACTAGGACACGATAGTGTAAAATATAAATACGATAACTAAATATAAAACAATTTGAGTAAATGTACGTGATACACATAGCAACGACCAAAGCTGACAATTCTAGCGAGGCAGATATCGCATTTTAGGGGGGTTGGATTATTACTGACAAATAATCAATAATATGCCATTTCCTTGAAACGAAAACTTGCGTGTGCTTTCATATCCAATAAAGTGTGTTTGTCAACAATAATAGCTTCAACATTTCACCTTTAACGTCTGCCTGTTCCGTGTCGTACGTTGCCTTTGGTGGTCGTGTGTGCGTGTGTGCGCGCGCACGCACGTGTGTGTGTGTGTGTGTGTGTGCGTGTCGTCGCTTTCCCACAGCAGCAATTGTTCCTAATAAGCGATGACACCGCTCTTCACCGCCAAAGCAACATGTCGGAGTTGTTTTGTTTTTTTTCTCTCCCACGGCCACCGAGTCACGCGAGCAGGCTAACGAGCGGTGACACGGGGGTCTCGTGCGCCCTCGTTATTGTCAACGGTGACGACGACGGCGGCATCTGCGCTGAATAGGCGCTACGTTGCGGGGCGGGAGACCGCCGCTGACCGCCTCTGCAACAGCTTGCATCGCATGGGGGAAAACAAACAAATAATAAAATAATCGGCCGCCACATGTCGCAACTCAGGCGAAGCGTGGGAGGGCGCGGTGGCGAGGGACACGTCACACGCCTGTATATTATAGGCCCTTTACACGGAGACGTCGTGGTAGGATAAGCACAGGTGGCGCCCGTAACACTACAGGTGCACACACGCGCTCGATCGTCGCGACCCACTCCATTGTTTTCCTGTGGTGGGGGTGGGGGGGACACGACCATGACCGAACGTTTTAAGCTGTGGGTGATTGTGCGTGTCTTGTCGCGTCTCAAGTGAACGCAGCTCAGTTGTGGGTTTGTCCTTCTATGTACCAGACCACTGGTGGTAGACTCTCCACTATTTTAGTCTACTACCTGCGCCCCGGTACATAAAAGCAGCAGACCCGTAATTAGTGTTATGAGCTTCGTTTGTCCTACGACGACGCAGGGTCTACTCAACTATAACGGTGTCACATATTTAATGTGATTGACTTCAGACTGCGTCGTCGGTGTATGGCAAAGGATGACAAGTAGGCATTAGCACAACAACAATAACAACAACAACAAAATAGGCCGATGTGAAATGCTGGTAGAAAGTTGGAACTTGTTGGAACTTCATCCCCCACAATCCCCCTGGAGCGCATCAGGAAACGTCGGAAAGAGCATAATCAATATAAGCTGCAGTGCACGCACACACACGCACACGCACGCACACACACACACACAAGCAGCGAGTCTACGTTTCATTATTCATTATCCTGCTCTTAGGTCATCGTTCTACATCCACACACTTATGTACAGGAGGACGGAAGTTGACTTCACTCCAATTTGCACAACAACAATGTTACCGGTATAGAGCACACTGTGGCAGGATGTTAACTGAACACAGTTGCTGTATATTAACTGGATGACACAGTTAATATACAGTGAATTCATTTTAATATTAACTATATGCCACATTTATTATATGGTTAACATTAACTGTGTGAGACAGTTAACATACAGTTAACGTGAACTGTATGAGACCAGAGCACCAAACCAGCTGAAGCAGCACACAAACTTAACCTTAGTTTAATCACTGTGTGCTTTACAGTTGTGGAAGTTTCCAATGCTTGAATGTCACACACACACACACACACACACACACACGCCTTCAACCAACTATTTGTTGACGACGCGCGTTTTCCGGCATATTCCGAGACTCTAAACCGCCAGGCGTGAACGGTAACTCCGGAGAACAATACAAATCGACCGAGTAAAACCGAAAACAAACAAATAACCCTTCCTCTACCTAGAAAATATGTACAATCCCCTTTTTTTTGGCTAGACTAAACACTGTTCACATACTCCTGATCATAAAATGTGTCAGGGTTTGTTTTTTTGTACCATCCTTCAACGTTACAAAGCACGCGAGACTTGTGACACAAAAGGGGGGCATGCTGTGACGGACGCATGTGCTTCCTTGTTGCTGTGTGTGTCTGTTTTTCGTAGCTGTCGTTGTTGTTGTTGTTGTTGTTATTGTTGTTTTGGAGAGGTTTTTTCACAGCAGGTCGTGGAGTGAAAGGAAGAGAGCCAAAGGAGAGGTAGGGGGTGAGAGAGAGGTAGAGAGATAGAGGTAGAGAGAAAAAGATAGGGTGACAGAGCAGAACAAATCGAGATAAAGAGAGGTAGAGAGACAAAGAGAAACAGAAGCCGAGAGAAAGAGAGAGAGAGAGCGAGACAGAGAGGCTCAAATTGAAGCAGCTTGTTGAGTCATTGTACTAGACTCACAGGCCTGAGATTACAGCAGGTGTGTGTGTGCTCGTGTCTTTGTGTGTTTGCATGTCCAACTGTGAAAGGTTGTTGAGTGTCACACAGCAGTGTATTTCTGGAGCGTGTGTGTGTGTGTGTGTGTGCGTGTGTGTGCGTGTGCGGTCGCGCGA
>OMKP01067412.1:0-31937 GCA_900302375.1 Bathygadus melanobranchus | reverse complement strand
CCCATTTACTCCCACCCAAAGTCAAAAGGCATGTACAAGAATTAAGGGGGTTAACTGGATAGTTACTTATATCTCCTTTTGTACTGGAATGAGCATTCATCACAACTTATAGCATGTGCTTGGTTAGTTAACATAGTATTAGTTGAGAGGCAAAGCTTTATGTGCAAAAAGCTGTGATGAAACAAAAACAGCTAGTATATAAATACATCATGGACACTTTGATAGCTGCTTGTGTAAATCTGATCAAGCGTTTGCTTCTGCGCGTTTTTCCTCATCTTTCTTACGTGATTAAACTAGATTAGAAAGATAAGCTTTAATTTCAAACATATCTAAAACCACCAAGGAAAATATGACAAAAGGAAAGCCATCAAGAACCAACCATCAGAATAGAATTCTTAAAATAAAAAAAAGTTAAATAATTTGTACAATTACACTCCAACATTTGCTTTCAAGACGCATACATTTGCATGGGATGATAGTGTTGTTTTTTTCTTTCAAGGTAACATAAATGGTCCAAGAAGGAATGCACAAGTTTCTGATTTGATACCACAGGAAATCCTGTATTTTTTTTTCTTTTTTAGCTAAGTGATAAACAATTGTGCTCTTCTTTGTGTAGGAAAGGCATTGGTTTCCCTTAGTTTTCGTGGTGCCCAAGTCAGTTTAAACAGTGTTGAAGAAGATGCTGTGAAATATAACATTCTGTTGTAATGGTCTTCCAGTCAACTTTGGAGTAAAATAACATCTGCAGAAAAAAAAAGGTTGGAACAGAACATGAACACTGCTTCTTAATTCTAAAAGGTAGCGGCCACTTAGCAAAGCACACAGCTACTTCACAAAATGTACACTAATCCAATGTAATCCAATTTAAATAATGATTAATGAGTCAATCATTTGATAGGGCTGTTAATAATCCAATTCTATCCAACAGTTTGCAAGTTGAAGTTCAATGAGATTCATTTAACTAACTACTAAAATAACTATTTACAATCATTAGAAATACTTTTAATGGAGAACTAGGAAGATTCTGGCAAGGCATCTTTTGCTAATTGTTACTGATGAACTTACAAACAAATTGAACATTACAAAGGATTGTAGCTGGTAAACTTAAAACTAAAAAAAGCACCTTCAGACTTCAATTCCAGATCTTCAGAAAACTGTCCCAGGATCCTGTTGCAACTGCCATGCCATCATCAGTAACTCCCAGGCAGCTAACACGGTTGTCGTGTCCAGCCAAAACACCTTACGTGAGAAAAATGCATTTTAGTCAACATTGAAATACATTGCAATAGCTTGACTGCTAGTGAGGATTTTAGGTTGTTGTATATGCAAATCCAAAACACGAAAAGACAACAGAACTGCATTGCAAGGTTCTGCTCTAATGACCAACCTGCACGGTCTGCCTTTAGTGTGTCCCATACGTTACAGTTGAAGTCATCATATCCGGCCAGTAGGAGCCGGCCACTCTTGGAGAATGCAACAGATGTGATGCCACAGATGATATTGTCATGAGAGTAGATCATCAGTTCCTGATCAGCACGCAGATCAAAGAGTCTGCAGGTAGCATCATCAGAGCCTGTTGCGAATGCGTTGCCATTGGGGAAGAACTGCACATCACAAAAAGGTTGGCTATTAATACACAAGACACCTAACACAATGCAAAGTGCAATACCAGTGAAGTTTCTATTCTAAAAGCAGACTAGTCAAATCATTGAGTCGAGTCGACTCAAATTATTTCAGTCAAACAATGGCAGTTGTTTTTTTAATGTGCATTATTATAATAACCATGGACCGCATACAAAGCCTTAAGATACAGGAGTTCCATTCCATATTAATTATGAGAAAGAAAATTATTATAAGAGAACTAATGCTTCACACGGAGATGCATTTCATGTTAAGATCTAACGAGAGACCCAAACATTACAGGAGTGTATGTTAACTTAAATCAACAACTTGACTTGTTGATGTAAAACTGAAAAGTCGAAGCAATGGCAGTAAGACGGGTCAAAAAAGAGAGGTGCTCCCCAGTGGGGTTCCAGCTGTTAACACCGCTAGACCCAGCGTGAGTGTGCCTTTCGTGTCCAGCTTTATAGCGCTACAATACGTGATGGGAATATTTGTTTAATATGCATCATTTTAAAAATTCACACCATCTAATGTCACAGTTGGATTTGGCACGCCTGCCACTTCAACTTGCTTCCGTAACCTGGTTACAGTAATGGCGTGTAAAACAGATTTCTTTGGGCCATAAATCATTGAATAATCGACTGGAACGGCGTAGTCGACTTGGAAAAGTCGGCTACACCCCTACAAAATGTAAGAAATGGGCATCATTGAAGTATTGTATGTATAAGACTTACACAGATGGCATTGATGTCAGACTCATGGCCAGTAAATGTCTGTCTACACATGCCCTCTCGGACATCCCAGAGTTTAGCAGAAGCATCGCAAGCACCGGAGACAAATAACCTGGTGTCAGGAGCCAAAGACAGGCTCATAACGTCGCCTGTGTGTCCAGCAAACGTGGTTGTCTGCTGGCCAGTCTCAATGTCCCAAAGTGCACTGCAACAAAATGTTTACAGTTGATTAGATGAAAATAACATTTGAATACACACAACTCAAGGCAGACTTGGTGTCTATAAACTTACCAAGTTGTATCTCCAGAGCTTGTAACAATCTGGTTGTCATCAAGAAAACGGCAACAGGAAAGGTAACCTGGTGTTTACAAAATGAACATTAGTAAGATGTTCATGTCATTAATCAAAAGACAATTAGTAAAGACTAGTAATGCCAGGCCTACGTTCTATTGATTTGGATTTTTTTTCATATATTATATCATATTATTTGTTTTTAATTGCTCAAAATAAAAAAAAACTGTCAAATGGTTGACCAAAAGGAAAAAAACAAAGTTTATGAAAAAATAGGGACCGTATCAGGCAGCAATGTACTTGTATTAATGCACCCATTGTTAACGTGAAATTCTAATGCAACCACACAGATACAGAAACGCCATTCAGTATGCCATACCTGTGTGTCCAGCCAGCTCACGGCTCACACGCACATTCCCCTCACGAGTTTTCAGGTTGTAAATAGAGCAGATGTTATCTAAACCACCACAGGCTACGTAATTTCCTGATGGTGCGTATGCACAAGTCATGACCCAAGAAGAGCGAAGGGGAATGGCATGAACCTAAACGGAGACGAGGAAGGGAACAGTAAACTTTACCTTGCATTTTAGTGACACGTTGGTTTTGAACATGATTTTCTAAGCCTTATTTGACATTGGCACTGGACGAACAGACGTGGCAGCCTTGTGTATATATTAATACATCATTTATAACAATTTGTTATAGCAAAATGTCAATCACCAAGTGATTATCAATTAGAAACTTTGTTCTGATTCACCCAGACAGTTGTCATGGTGATCTCATTTATAGTCGGTCTGTTGATTTAACCGGCCGGACAAAGACCATTATATGCACAGTGACATGATATTTGTGTAATAAAGCAAAACAGAGTCAACATCAAAGATTGTTCAATAAAACACACAATCTCCACGCAGCAAAATTCTAAACTGTTTCAATTCTTGCCTGCCTGGCTGTGATCAGCGCTGTTATCCAAAAGAGCTGTGTTACTTTCCCTGGGATGTTGTTTTTGTTAAACACTGGTTTCAAATCATGTTCCATTGCTCTGTTGATACAGCAGGAATACAAATGGAAATCCTGCTTTGTTTGACTTACTTTGTTTGTGGTATAGCTGTCCCAAATGATAAGTTTTCCATCTTGGGAGGCACTGACCAAAAGCCTGCGATACATTTCAGGGAAGGAACAAATAAAAATAAATGATTTG
This sequence comes from Bathygadus melanobranchus, assembly GCA_900302375.1. NCBI lineage: Eukaryota > Metazoa > Chordata > Actinopteri > Gadiformes > Macrouridae > Bathygadus > Bathygadus melanobranchus. Next base: position 28,091 of record OMKP01067412.1, on the reverse strand, counting down.
TGGATTATTTAATGCAAAACAATGAACAGCCAAATCTGCTGTTTTTCCAAGCTGAATTGTCTCTCTTAAAAGGCAATCCAATGCGCAAACGAGCCTTTGAGACAAGATTACCTGTTAATATAGTTAGAATTTCAAGAAACGTTTCTGAATACTCCTTCGAAAGAGCTTCAATAAAAAGAAGGTCATGTTTTGGATCATCAGAATGCAACAACACAAACAAGCTAGCTGGGGAAACCAAATGTCGGTGCACACCTGGAATCTGTTCCCCAATGCATGGCATAGATTTTAGCCAGGTGTCCCCTTAGCGTTCGTCTTGTACGCATTTGAATTCGACCAACCGGATCAATATTGGCCGTGATCTAAAAAAAAAAAAACAACCACATTGAATTTGCTGCGTTATTTCAGATCATGTTAGAGTCAGGAGACAGGTTAGCTAATAAAGTGACTTGGTTACCTGTGATAGTGTAGCATCTGCACATGCTTTCCTGGCATCCTGAAAGGATAACAAAAAGTGCAGTTTTAAGACCCATGGTTTTACCATTGCGTCAAGGAAAATACAGTCTCTGCAGTGTTTCCATGTCTTCCCACTTCCAAACAGACAGTACAGCAGAATTCTGGTTACTCACTCGGATCTGATTTTTGAGCTGCTCCGCCTCTTGGCGCAACTGGTCCAGTTCACTCATTTTCTTCAGCTTGTGTGATTACCTTACTCCAGCTACTGGGACACTTGACGACCTGTGATGGGAATACAGACAGCAATGGTTTTTTAAATAAGGAAGAGGAATATTAAATATAGAATGGAGTCCAGTGCAGAGATTTTAATCAAACCTACGCCTTTAATCACATGTCTAGCCCAACCTATATTCCAATCAGCAACAGCCCCTGAAGAGTCTGCATTAGTTGGCTCCTGGTGAAACCGAAATAGCCCCACACCTTGTCATTGACATAATCCCAGCACACTATTTAGCCAGACAAATCCTAAGCTTAAGCTTGACTCACCAGTGATCAGAACACCATTTATTATCCTGTTGCCCTCAATCCTTGTGATGCACAATGTATCCAAGAGGTGAAATCATTTGTACTACAGTCCAAGTAGTGAACCACATAAATGACTCAAAAATAAGACATGTCACATCACCAGAATTGGTAGTAGTAAGAGACACTATGTATGTATGAATCCTTAACAGAAATATCCTCATTTCCAATATTCAATTACAAAATAGTTAGGTGTCTTGCTCAGGGACACCTCGACAATTAGCTAGGCGGAGTCGGGGATCGAACCAGCGACCTTCCGGTTGCCAGACAACCGCTCTACCCCCTGAGCTACTGTCGCCCATGTTCTCAAATAACCCTGACAAATACTTGCCATTAAGACAGATTCTGCCTCATCACTTCTCCTTTTCCAAGCGCCTGATCATGGTCAGCTGACTACTGCCCGATGAACAATGGGTTGTGGCAAACATCCCTAGAGATGTGGCTTACTGAAAGCTCCAAGCTCTCCTAATGGTAGTCAGTGCCGTCTTCTCCCCAAAGACAGAGGTGGTTCCTACATTCCCGCCTAATTGGTGAATGTGTGCCTGTGGGATGTTTTTTCCAAGCAAGCTAGTGGACCTAGGTTTGTGCATAGGCCGATTCTACATTACACCTACACTGTCCCATTTCAACATATGTAACCTACAATGTACCTACAGTGTTATCTATGATGGATCAAATACATAATGTTAAACAACAATATAGGCCTATTACAGAGTTCACATCCCTCAGTAACCCAGACAAGCCGAACTAGCATCCTGATGATACCATGTTTCACAGGTCTAAATCTGGATGATGGAAAATACTATAACCAGTACTATCACAGCGCTAAGTACATAATCCTAAAAGCTAAATGCTTTAATCCCATCTCTGTACTCCCAACATGAAAACAGATGGGAAAGCCAGACATCAGAAATGTTTTACTTATTAAGGTCTTCATACAAATAGTGTGAGGATTAAAAATAGTGCCTGGATTAACAGCCCACTTACATTTATTTTGCTTGTTTGCATCTCCAATTTCTTAGTACAGTTAATACACACAATTAGTCCAAATATATCATTTAGAAGAGTGAGTTGACCAAATGTGCGATCGTATTATACATATATGAATATAATACGAATGAACAGCGAATGAATGTGAATGTTTTACCTATTTGAAACAATCTAGTACAACACGAAGCTGTGCTATAATAATTACTGTGTAGACGTTCGCTTAGTATTTGCGTTGCACTCAGAGACATGCCGTTCTCGCAGTGTTCAAAGGCAGGATTTGCCTGTAGCGTTCGTGGATACTTTGCATCGTATTTACATTGTGTGCTGTAACACCGTAGGGCGGCAGTCACTTCTCCGTTTGCTAATCAAATGGGAGTGAAAAGTTGGCCATGGAAATCTAATAGCAGCCATTGTGGACACTGGTTTGGTTGATAAGGTTGTGCAGGCAAATACCTTTTACTGAAACAGTGCTTTGGAGCGTTTCGAAATGATCCCACCACAATATAACTAATCTGACTTGCACTGTTGGGAAACGGGGAAGATGCAGCTGAGCGCCATCTTGCAGCCGCTGCCAGCTAGTTAGCCTGCTAAAGGCTCGCAGGCCTGTAGGCACCATGGTTTATAAGCCATTTAACGCCACTTCCCATAGTGGACATTAGACCGGCGATCTCACAATGCCGTGTCGTCAATCAGAGTATCGTGAGATGGCTGGACAAATTTCAACGTGTTGACCGATAAAACGTGGCTACCAAAGTACAGATCGCAGAGGGTGGTGTGTAGTGCAGGGCAACATTGCCACAGCCACATTTGGAGAGACTCCGCCGCTCTTCCGCAATTAACTACATTGTGTTGATCGTTTGGTGGCTAGCCCGTTGAGCTAACGCGAGGAGTGAACTAATTACTCGAAGCTGTTTGCGTAGTCTAAGTCTAAATCCACTTACTGTGATACCAACAATCTCGTTTGGCCAAACTGTGTGTGTTTGATTTGATTACGACGCACACCGACCCCGTTAGACCAGGGGAACGGCGGAGGAGCCGATCTTACAGAAACCTGCAAGGTCGGGTAGTGTGGCCTGTTACACTCGCCAAGTGCAGGGACAATTACACCATCCACACGTCAATTATACGGAATTTATTCATCGTTACTTCAAAATCCCCCGATTGATACATACAACGCAATATTTCCTAATCGTGGCTGTTAAGGATCGCTGCTGCGAGAGGCGTTGCACTTTAGACGGCCCTTTAAGCACTTAGATGGGTGGCGAAAATATATCAGGCTTGTGAAAGCAGGGTGTCAGACGAGATTTAGACAACCACCGCTGCATAACATGTATTTTGTCCTAACAGTGACATCGAGATGAGTTATTTGATATGGAGCCACCGGGAGTGACTAAGGAACAATACACATTTCTCGAGGGATATTGTGTCGGCCAAGGGGCTGTGCCCCCCACTGACAGCCATTTTTTAATTCGAGAAAATGTTGATATTGAAATAAATATGTGTCATATATAGTGCAATGCGACCCAATAACCCCAACGTTGCACCACGTTATTTGACCAAAGAAGCCAGCCGATGTGAAATATGATTAGCTCGCCAGCGCTAGCGAGGTGAAGTAATTTAGGCCCCAGTGCTCCTTCAGTGGCCCCTCATTGAACACCAAGACACAACGCCGACTACATGATTTTAAATAAAAACACGTCGCCGTGTAATTACTGGGTTTTATATAAATCTCTTTAGCCAGTGCAAATCCTCCGGGGTATGATCCCGTTCAGTAGCTACACATAACGATGTTGTCTCTGCCTGCGAGATAAGCTGCTAACCTCAGCAAAGTAGTTCGCTAGGCGGCTAGCTAGCCTCACCCCACCCCGGGCAGCTCGCTTTTTAATCGTACAATTACACGTCTAACGTGCCACGCCATTGCTGGCGAAATTCAACCACGGGTGAATTTTGCTCTTACCTTTTTTTTCAATTTGCGTTTGTTTTTACGTGTTTGGCATTGACTGAAAAAGAAAACGGCGTATCCCTCCGATCCACGCATCAACGAACACCGAGGAGCTAGCTTAGAAACTAGCCAGCCAGCTAGTTTTCAGAGGAGCCTTCCCGAAGCTGGCGAGCTGCACAACCCCACTCAGCCGACCGGGGAGGGGAGGGGGCGATCACACCCACTAGCCCTGCACTCACAACACCCTGTTGCCCGTGAGCCACGGCACGCCAAACCATATGGTTGGCTTACAAAAAAAAAGAAAAAAAAATTAAAATAAAAAAATTATTCTGTAGAGTTTGACACGTTCAACTGTGTTACTGCAACTTCTCTCCCGGTCACACCTACAAGATATGGCTTGCTGTTGCGACGTTGTCGTCCGGCCATCGAACCAAGGGATGGGCGCGGTAACCCTGCAATCAGCTATGGGAAACCCCACGCTGCACCAGCGCTAGGAAGAGAAGGCTGCCGGGCTTGCAGATGAATGAGATTGGGGACCTGCTTTTATTTTATTTTTTTTAAATCGTAGATGTGAATACATTTATGGATCTATGTCTTGTCGCTGTGGGATTATTTCATCTAAACTGTAGTTTTGGTGAACATTAGAGGATGTACTGTTTGATTTTCATGTAAAGGCCGAAGCATATTATGGAGCCACTCATGGGCATATGTAGAACAATATATAGAAGGCCATAGAAATATGCTATCTTAAGCTCTCAAGCTGACATTTCATATAATAATTATAATTTATGAACAACATGATGCTACTCCTGTCAATGAAAGCTGTTATTAACCAATCTAGCTAAGCTAATACTTAAAACTCACACAGTGCAGATTTTCTGGGTTGATTTCAAGCAGTACTACAATTTGTATACATGTATGTACATAAGTTGTGTATAATTATACTATTATTAGGTACTCCCAGTGAAACAAAGTGGTACCAAAAAGTTTGGTACCACGTCGCCCATAGGGGGCGCTATAATTGGCGTTAACGCTAAGCCCCGCCGCCCCGAAGGACGAACGTTTCTTACTTGGTAACTTGGTATATAGGCCTTATTTGGCATGCTGAACACCTTTGCGTCCTAGACCCCAGATTTTTCTCTACATTGAAAGTGCTGGGAAAACTTCAAAAGTCTTTTAAATAACCAGTCCAAATGACATCACATTTGTTACTGATGCTTTAGCACATGCCTGACTTAGAAGCATATTTGTAATTTTGATCAAATTAAAAATGGAAGACTCATGCGGAAATAAAGAATATGCAATATTCAATCCACGTCAGAATGACCCAGTGAATTTGACTCGGTCTTGAAATGGTCTCAGATTAATTGCTTGGACTCGCTGTGTTCAAAATTGCATAGCTACATATTATTTGTACTACTTTCGGAAAATTGTAAAATTTAAATAGAGATGGATCCAATTCTATTTGGGTAATGGCGCAGTTCTATGTTATGAACATAAACAAGCTACCTACAATGAAGTAATGGGCGTTGCTGGAGTCAGCGGTGCGTAGCCTATGGGCTGTGAATACCTTTCAAGACTGCTTGCAGTCCTAGATTATTAGGATGTTTTTATTTCCTTTAGAGGAAGCTAGATGCAGTGTAACACAGTTCCAACATTCATGACAAATGGGAAAAAGACGATAATAATTACAACTACATTTATGAGATAATATAAGAAAGAGACGCGATTGGCCCATGTCTTTGTGCCTAATTATATTTATGGTAGTAAAACCACAAGCAACAATCAAGGCTTGAATAACTAATGGTTAGGCTTTACATCATGAAACGTTCACCCAATTAGCAAAAATCAAGATTTTGAAATACAGCAGTCAAATATGATTTTCTTCTAGGGAGATTAATTTACAATACAACTGCCCTGCCCCCCCTTTCTCCATGCTTGGTTGAAAGTAAGTTTAGATAGATAAGCGCAGCCATGTATGGTTTTCTGTGTTAATCACGTCTGTCCCCAGTTAATCACAAACAGCTGGGGACTAAACAACAGCTGCTGCTGTCTTATCAAAAGCTAATTACTCGCTTCCAAAGATGGAGCGTATGACGCTGTCCCACAAATTCATCTCAAGGATAGCATATTTTTCTGTTGCCCTTTATTCCGTGTGTTATGACGTGCGACCGGTTTTGTTTGAATGAACCACATTTGATGAAGTAAGGCATACTTACCTGTTTGCTTTTCTTTATTGTAAACGCCATTCCCTGGTTGAAAACTATTAGCAGATTCCTCATTGGTGAGCAACAAGCTTATCCTTTAAATACCATACATGGCCATGATGCAGGCTTTACTAAACTCCAGGGATACCCCAACATAAGTCTGTCCTTAATGGCCTGGCTAGGGTTTACGCTCTATGTTAGAAGGAGGCTACTGCTGCCACCACACACAGGTCTTGTGCTCAACTGTCAACAAGTCAAAATATGGTAAGTCACTTCTTGGCTTGAACTAGACACGACTAACTACATATTACCATTACATATTACAATTAAATATTTGTATTTCAAGTTATCATACACATGTATTCCTTCGCATGAACATAGTGACTTTAAATATGTTGAATTGGAATAACAATGTGATTCATTTTAATACACTGCTTTACTGCAACAATCCATAGGCCAGCAGGCTAACACAAGAGCAGATCGCGGAATATAAAGGTGTTTTTGAGATGTTTGATGAAGAGGGAAATGGAGAGGTGAAGACACTGGAGCTGGAGAGACTCATGAGTCTAATGGGAATCAACCCTACCAAGAGAGAGCTAAGCCAGATGGCCAAAGACATTGACCAAAAAGGTAAATATAGTATACTTTGAGAACATACAGGTTTAACACGTGAAAGACTTACGAACAAAGACAAATCTATGATGCACTTTCAATTTTTGAGTTTTTTGTCTAGTATTAATCAATGGTTTTTGGTTATTTGAGTCTTACTGTATATTCTTTAAGAATTTAAAGAATTAAGAGAAAGAAGAATTAATTCCATATGATTCACTTGTATCATTTATTGGTGTGTCATTACATCCCATAGCTGAATTCATCTTTGCAAAATCTAGGTGAAGTTACATCAAATGTGGTTTTCTATACAATTCTGCTTAACATTTGTCTTTATTCTTTTTTGCGGTGATTCAGCATTTATTTTCAATATTACAGATATTGAGATTATGTATTGCATATGAAGTAATTTGAGAAAACTATCGTTCAACAGATTGTTCTATTTTTGTCATGCTGGTGTGTGTTTTGCTTCTATAAACCTGCAGGTAAAGGGACATTTAATAGTGAAAGCTTCCTGGGTCTGATGGCATTGTATCACGAGAGAACAAAAAACCAGGACGCTGAACTCAGAAACGCTTTCAAGGTGTTTGACAAAGACGCCCAGGGTTATATTGAGTGGAACACTCTGAAGTAAGAACAATGTGGATTCAACACTGCAATACAACTCATGTGTTATTACCATGTAGGCTACATGGATTCATTGAATCTTTTATATTTTTAATATTCATTTTTTATTTAAATGTTCTTTTCAGATATGTTTTAATGAATGCTGGAGAACCACTCAATGAGATAGAAGCAGAGCAGATGATGAAGGAGGCCGATAAAGATGGAGATGGAACCATCGATTATGAAGGTACGTTGCTCAAATCAATAAATTTTTGTTGCAAGAAAATTCATATTTAAAGTGACAATATGTAAGATTGGCTAATTAGGTATTCACAGTGAAACTATGGATACCTAATGTATTAGGGATTCTCTATTATTATATTGGATCGATAACGGCTATAGCTCAGCTCAAAGGTTTTTAACGACTATATCTCAGCTCAAAGGTTTTAAAATTTGTCAGCGACATATTTCTTCCCGGTAAGCAGGCCTCCAAAAAGTTTGCGGTACCACTTCACCCATAGGGGTGCTATAATTCGCCATAATGCCACCCCGATGGATTCCTGGAACTTTTTATGTAGGACTTATTTGGCATGGTGACTGTCTGGATAGTTTTTTATGTACAGTGAAAGTTTTGGGAAGATCTTGTCTAAATAACTGCCTAAATGACCCAGGGCCTTGAAACTAGGTGAGTAGATGCCAAGGAGTGTGCCAAGTTTGGTATCGATACCTAAAAAAATATTGTCACAGTGTCAATTTAAAAAAATGGTAGGCTACGTGCTAATGCTAAGTGAAAATCGCCTATAAACACCATTTGCTCTTGATCCATGACTCAGATTCACTCCAAATTGCTTGGAGACATTTATATCATTGCCACCAAGTGACCCTGAGAAAATGACGTCTGATATCAAATGGTGTTGTCAAACGTGTGCCAAAAATGCATAATGATGTGGAAAAACTTCAAAAATCCTCTCCTCAGAAACCACAATTCCAAATGACACCGAATTTGATACATAAGTCGAATATATTTGGAATTTAGCTAAAATACTGAATGGCTGAGTTATATAGAAGTCCTTGCCTTGTGTAGAGGAGTATAAAATGAGCTAACCTACCACACAGCACGTGTTGTCTTGCTTTGGCAGAGCTAACCATAGGAGCTAACTACATGCCCAGCGCCTATAGCTGCAAAAGCGGTTATCACAATTCGCTTTCAAATGACTTGAATATTTAAATTAAATACACAATAGTATTATACTATTCTAACCTAACATTAATTATACAACTTTTTGTATTAAATTATAAAAAATGCAATACATATATTTAATTGACTCCTTTATCTGTCCTAATTGAAGTGTTTTTAAACGGTGTATATCCTGACCTACAATGCTTTGTTGCAAATTGTATTTCATAATCATATTTGATGGCGCTGTGAATACATTTTTGTTGCTTTTATTCTTACAGAATTTGTTGCCATGATGACTGGAGATTCCTTCAAAATGTGGTGACCTGAAGACAGATCCTGCATTCAATTTAAAAAATGTGCCTTTAAAACTGTTGAATAGGTGGTGTGTTATACCACCTACCAACCACCTGATAATAAAGCCATTTCTAATCATTTTTTTCCCTTTTCTGTTGTTTTGTTTTATTTGATATTCCTGATATTCTAATTTGTACGAGTTTAATAACAAAAACATTTGCCAGGGCATATTCACTGTGTAATCACAAAAGCTGGACAAATATCGAATGAGGAATGTTTATAAAATAAACAATGTTTATTTAGAGGAGTAAAATTATGTCCTTAAAGACAAGGACATCACAGGGTTAAATTTTACAGCCCTGCCACCCGGATGCAGTTATGCACGGAGCATCTGGTGTGCAGAGCCATTAAATCCCCTTTCATCCCTGCAAAGCCAAACAGGCAGCTGAGGGAGCCAACCGTATCCATCCTCTAGAAGGCATTAGACCAATGGCGCTGCGATGGGGGGAGGGAGCTGGACGCACTCATTTGTGTTTTGCAGCATCTATGGAGCTGTCATTTGAAACACAAGAAAGGATCCTAGATCACAGCAGAAGCGCCCCCCAAAAAACGACAAGTGAGCCAGGGTTAAGCTTTCTGGGTTAAAGGAGAAGAAAATAGTTGTGTTTTTCCAAGTGAACAGCCTGTGTTGAGTGGTGTATGTATTTTCCGACTGGGAGAAAGGACAGAGGGAGCCAAGGGAAGAGGGGGAAGGATTCCCTCTTCAAATGAAAAAATTCCCTCTCTTTTGGTAGTGGCCGGGTAGGCTCCTCCTCGAGCTGTTCAGATTGTGCGTTAAGGTATGTATACCTCAGGACACACAGGGGGAGCAGGGTCGCATCAGCAGGATTAGAAGCCCTGGGAGTGTGTCCGTTTGTGTTAAGCAATAGCACACAGAAAAGGGGGACCATAAAACCATTCCCATAGTGATGGCTATCGTGAAGGTTATGTCGATGTTCCGTGCACAATCTCTTGCTGGGGCTTTTTAAACGGGACAGTGGTAATGAGTGGATACATCCCTGGGTTCTGATTGGTTGTTTGCTCAAGCCGCACATGTTCCTCATTAAAAGTGCAGGCGAGCCTGAATGCTGAATGTTCTGTGACACTGCACCGGGCTTTCTTAACAGTGGATATAAAAAGTATAGATGATGAATGATAAGATAATGAAAGAATGCACTTATAAAATTTGCCCTATTGGAAATATTTGTTAAAGACAAACCCTTTTATAGGCATACCTATAGAGGTAGGAGTTTATTCAATTTTGCTTATGCGGGTATTTGTTTGTATTTACGTATGAAGTGCTAAGTAGGCCAAAGTTGAAACTTTGAGGATACTCTAACAGTTTGGATTGCTGGTGGCGGCATACATTTCTTAACGTTACCCACATCCTGCCCACAACACACCACATAACTGCTGGCATGTTCAGTTAGGGTTTCACTGGGATGAAGTTAGGGGTGGGCTGCGCCTGCACACAAAACACTGTTGTATGTGGCAATCATCTGCAAAGAATTGCACAGATGGGTGTTGTACTTACATACAGTATCTTAGAGAGATAAGTTGTGTTTTGTTTTGAGTGCTTTGTATCACCTACTTAAGGATGTGACACCAGCATTGTGTGTTTCCCTCCAGGGATCACTCCAATCCAAAGACTCCTTCATGCTCCAGGGAACCCCCCGGCAGAGAGGGGGAAAACCTGTGTCTGCAATGACACACACTGGAGACTGAGAGGTCCCGGAGCATCTGTATAGAGCATCACAGAACATCGATATCTATCCCCTAACGCATGGCGATGGCTTCGACGACAACTAAAACGACCCCCGGTTTTCTCTCCATGCCAACCACGTCTTCCGCGAACCCGCTCGCCCTTGCGACCACACACGACCGGGGCGACGTCACCTCCAGGACGACCTTGACGACGGTTACCATATCAACCAATGAGACGACGGCCTTCAACGCCACAGGGTTTCCGGAGATGTTGGTGGAGGGGGCGGGCCTGGGGACGGTGTTGCTGCCCTTTGGAATCATCACCGTGATCGGCCTGGCGGTGGTCATTGTAAGAAACCAACCCTCGCCAAATTTAATGTGCTATACGTCGAGTCTATTTTATTTGTATAGCCCTTAACTACTGTCTCAGAGGGCTTCACTGGCCCATATTATTCGGCACACCCTAACCCCAAGCCCTTTAAGTAATCACTGAAAAGGAAAATAGTCGTTAAATGATTCACTAACAATGTCCCTTTCCTCCACTCGGTTCTCAGATGCTGTACATTCGGAAACGGAAGCGGTGAGTCCCTGGCCTGGATGCTACTTATCTGTGTAGTGCTCGCTACAGACACCCAAGCATCCATGCTGACTAGTGTGTGATCTCTGTGTGACAGGCTGGAGAAACTGAGACACCAGCTCATGCCCATGTATAACTTTGACCCAGCTGAAGAGCAGGATGACCTGCTAGAGCAGGAGCTTCTGGACCACGGCCGAGACAGCAGCCTCGGCCCAAACAGCAAGGTAAGGACCAACCCTCCTCGAGCCAACCTCGGTGTTGGGTTACCAATACATTACAGTCCAACGCTGTGTAAATACACAGTACTTGCGATGGATCGTATGTCTGTCTTGATGGAAACAGCTGCATCCAGAATACAAACGAGGTCCCTGAATGGTAGACACGATACTATAAACGTCCAAGGTAGGTCAAGTCGGGCAAACTACTGGTTATGGGCAGTTGTATGTTCTTACAACAATGTACACAATATTAAACCAGCTTCTGTTTTTCAATGCACGCCAAGGCAAGCTGCAGCTGCTGCACTAGCCCGTAGTAAAGCTTTTTCTTCTCAATTTTAAGGTTTAACCGTTTAGTTGAAATATACGTACAGTTGTTTGGCTGTTTATCTGTGCTTTAGTTCATCTAAGCCAATGTCCTTTCTTTTTACTGTTCACTTAATTTACTACTTTCTTTTTTTTCTCCAAGTTTTAACAATGACACAATGGTAAAAGACAAACATGGTAAAGTATTGACTACACTGTGTGTCTTGAAGATGTTTTTGTCCATAACTCTTCCTCTTAAAGCCTATCATTACCTTAATGCCACAGCCACAAACTGCACCCATCTTAATAATCCTAACAATTTCATATATCTAGAGCAGGAGAACACACACGCACACACACACACACACACACACATCGTGATCACGACTTATTAGTGTGGTTGCAAAGCAAGCCATGCTATTGTTATTTATCTTGTGATTCGTTGTTTCGTCATGATCACGAGATACACAATTATTGTGAAAGCATGAACAATTAAGACAGACGTCATTTTCAGTTAGCCTGGGCTACTATAATCACATTGCCTCTATGGACTTCCGTACATTGTGGACTGACTGATAGCTGCTACTTGTGATGAATGACTGCATTGAATTTTACTTTGACCATGGATTGACTCATGCAGAAATTGCATTATGTCAACAATAATAGGGAATTATAACTTCTAAATTAGTGTACGACACTTGAAAAGGAGGCTGTTCCATCTGTGCCTTCAGGGAGCAGGTGGTGAACTTCATAGCCATCCAACTAGAGGGGCCGGGACGTCTCCATGGTTACAATAAAGATGTGCGCTGTTGCTTAAATTATTCATGTTTTCACAATAATTGTTTATCTTGTGACCACGAGTAAACGTACTTTTGTTATCTTGTGATCTCAAGATAATGGAACCCAAAATAAGAATATTGCATGGCCTCTACGGACATAGGCTAATCTTGAGTTGTGGGTGTACTAATACATTGTGTATCATTGTGTTTCCTTTGTGGCCTTACAACTTCTATCCTATTAACCCAAAGCACTAAATCCATTTTCATCACTTTTCAATTAATTACAAAATGTTTTGAATGGCTGAATATTTCACCTCTTTTTAAACATTGCGAGTTAAAATGTTCTCCCTTTTCCCTCTATGTTCATTCTGACAGAAGGTAGACGTTTAACGGCCTCATAGCAGTAGAGAAAGCGTTATCTAAATTGCATCACCTTACCCCACAGACCCTCACAACCTCCCAGGGGACGACACAGAGGCCCAGTCGACTGGTCTTCACAGACGTGGCCAATGCTCTCAACGCATAAGGACTGCCCTGCTCTGGCCCTCTGGATGTTAGGGCATCCATGCTCCTAGTTGAGGACACGTCACCCAGGAGGACCATGGTGGAAAATGAAAGGGAAGACTGGATTTAAAGTGAGCAGGCGGTTTACTGTGTGTGTTTTTAAAGGGTGGTGGTTGGAGGGGCGGCGGGAGATTAAAATGACTGTTCCTTTTCACTTCAACTGTCCCCTTCTAGTTTCAGTTTCACACTCACTCTTGTTTGCACAAACGTCGTCTCGGGCCACCAGCTGTTGGAAATAAAGGGTGATGTTATGATCTTGCACTGTTATTAGTTGTTTGGCGCACATTGGAACGCCACCATGTCTGTTCTTATTTATGTTGGTGACATTTGTCGAAGATATATCTGGAACTTTTGATATCTTAGTGCACCTTCGGTTCTCAACGACTAAATAAATGACTGTATATGGGTTTGGGTTATGTTGGTTTGGCCGTCTTGTGATAGGGTACATTTTGTAGACAATACTAGGCGTCACTTCATTCGTCAGGCACTCCCTTCCAATCAGTGTTTTTGATGACTATTGAATGTGATTGATTGATGACGATGCAGTGCTTGTTTAAGTGACACATTAAACCGACTCAAACCCATCTGGTTTTTCTTCCTCTTACAAACCCATGACAAGCTATTTTGTAAAATTTTATTGGATATATGGATGCAGATTAAGACAAATGCAGTATAGGCTCATAGAAACTGTCACAGGTTGTTTCTGTAAGTTGTATCCTATCAGTGGATGATGACACATAATATGTGCATAAGTAGAAATAGTCAAGAGCAAGATGAACACATTATTTCTCAAGTAATAACACTTTTATTGAAAAATCTACTTTTTAATCATTAAAAAAGGGTCAAGTACACATAAAAGGTATCTAGCAGTAGGCTCAAATATCAACATTTCCACCAACGCCCAGACACAATGAAGCATTGTGCTGGATTTGTTTACTTAGAGCTGTCCCTCAAGTTGCAGTGAGATGATTATTTCTGCAATCAATAACACCATTGATCGCTGTGCGCCTGGTTAAAGGTGAGGTATCGTCACGGTAACTAAACACTCTTCTGAGATTCTGTTTGCTTGCAGAGGAAATCCAGGGGAAAAATAGTTAAGAGTTAAAATAAGTCAATTCTAAATGAACAACCAAAAGCAGCTTACAGTCAATCTATTGCTGTTTTAGTCGCAGTGATGATAATGTAATGTTCTTAAAGAAAAGAACAGGAGAAAGTAGAACACGATTACAGTTAAATTGTTCAAAATGGTTTCCCAAAGTATCGTATAAATTATTCAGTACCAAGTAATGACCTAGTAGAGTACCATCTTATTATTAATTACAGTGTGAGGAAAACACATAATGACGTATTAAATTGCTATTGTAAAATCTCAAAGGAGTAACAGGACTACAAATAATATAATAATAATGATTCCCCATGAAACTACAGCCTCTACAAACGTCTCATCAAGTGGTCAATGACAAAACAAAGTCTTGTTTGAGGTTTTAACAATGTTTTGGTATAAAACTGACGCCGACATTGATAGTTGGGTCACACGTGTCTGAAGGGGAATTTGTTGAGTAACACCCCTTTTCGAGCGACCAGGGTTAATCCTGTGGTATGCCCTTAATTAATCGTCTCATTTGTGTAATTTGACCACTTTCACGAGCTAGGCCTCGACCCGGGTTTAACTGGACTCCACTGTGGTGCCTTGCGAAGCAAGCCTAAATCAAGAGGACCACCTACACTTTTGCCTCGAGATATTAGTCTGGAACCAGTCCGACATGGGCAGCTATGCTCCCAACAAATTTCAGTCAGCTAATCAGTGAACCCCAGCGAGTGATGTAGATGATGTTACTTTTTTGTAAGTCGCTTTGGATAAAAGCGTCTGCCAAATGCTCTAAATGTAAATGTAAATGACACAGTGAAGTGCCATTTCAGAGAAGTCTTAATTAACATAATAATATTTACGCTGCTTTGGAACCTCATTCCCTACAACCGGAGGCCCACATAGCGCCCAAAAGCCATATGTAGCTGGCTTCCTGATTCAGACTTTGTTCCCGGTCTTTGCTGGATTTCGCCAAAACAGACAAAAGATTGAGAGGTGGGTTTGAACCCGACACCCTGCATCAGTAGATTCCTGTCAAATGTGTAAATCATGCACCGCAACTCTTGGATGATCTGTATAGATGTGTCGGAACATGTTCGCTCGCGCGCGTGTGTGTGTGTGT
Organism: Bathygadus melanobranchus; assembly: GCA_900302375.1. Lineage (NCBI taxonomy): Eukaryota > Metazoa > Chordata > Actinopteri > Gadiformes > Macrouridae > Bathygadus > Bathygadus melanobranchus. The sequence goes on along the minus strand of OMKP01067412.1, from coordinate 12,834 downwards.
GTGTGTATGGAAGTGTAGGAGTGGAGAGTTGCTTTGTAGAGATTCAATCTGTTCTATTAGTGAGGTAGAATGTGAGGTAAATCGGCTGAGCGTATCAGAGGTCTACATGAGGTCCTTTGTGTCAAAGCAATTTGCGAACGTCAAATACAGATCGGAAATGCACAACAAACACGTCACAATAATCACATTGATCAGACTGACAACACTTTCCTGAAAGGTTTTGTACCTGAGGTTTACATGTGGTGGTAAAGATGAATAAACGGCAACGTAAAGTACAAACCTGAGTGTGTTAAATGAACACGTCAACGTATTCGATATGAAAAGCTGTATTCCAAAATGAAATGAGCACTCAGGAAACCAGATGCTTGTTACTAAACTGATTGCTCACATGGCAAATTTGACATAGAATACGTGTTCGGTTAGTTAGCCTATGTTAAGTCACTGGTGATAGTTGTGACCGTTGATAATGAAAATTTTGTTATTAGCATCAAACAAAGACATTTTTCTTCCTCAGAGCGGACACCAACATTTTGGAATCGAACTTGCATCATATGTACTTTCATGACAATGACTGGAGCACACATTGTAAATATTGCAACATATCTTATCATGTGAGTGTCAAGAGTGGGCTAGTTCAATTTGGTTAGTGCCACTGTTTCCTATCTCCTTATCTATCCATCCCTTGTCACCTACACACCCTCCACACACTGAAGATGAATTCACAATTGCGCGTGCCCCCCCCCAGCCCCACGTCCACTAAGATCCGTGTCGACGAGATCCGTAAGATCCGAGAGACGCCGCGGATCTTTGCTGAGCTGCCTTTACCTCCACGTCATGTCAACATGCACACAAGGGGGCAGTACAGCGTCGCCAACCACAAATGTACACGAACACACGAGCAACAACGCAACACTGAGCGCGTTCGATTTATTCTCGTGTCTGGCTGTCGGAAACAAAACCAAACGCTGCGCTTGTTCCCTGCTCGACCAATCAGTGATGACTTGCCGCGACCCCTGCAGCGAAGGAGGACGTGCGGTCCTCCCGGGAGGAAGACTGCACTCCTCCCAGGAGGAGCAGTGCAGTGACGTACGCACAGGCCCGCACCCGGCGAAGGGGGCCTGTATGGTCTCTGAGTAGCGCTGTGGATCTTCGCGAGAAGTGTGTTTTGGGCTTAAAGGGGAACTTTGCCGCTTCTTGGTGTCATTGAAATGATACAAAGCTGGTTGAAAATGGGTAAAGTTCCCCTTTAACACGACACTATCAGACACACACACACACACTCCATGTAAAACTCAAAGCCATTTGACCGCCTATTAAAAACCCTTAATAACCCTTTAACCCGCAAACAATGAATTTATGCACATCACTGACTCAACTAAAATAAACTAAACCAAACACTACGTAAATAAAATATCCCTATTTAACTTTTTTTCTCATTCCTCTGAAGCCCCCGCAGGAGATTGGAGGTCAGATTGTACCCCTCTTTGTTTGAGGCCAAACCTTGAGGTAGGTAGAGGAGGAGCCTTCTATCTACTCCACTTCCTCCACTGCTGGAACCTGAGATGGAGGTGGCTCAGAGGGGCCCTCCATGGCCTCTTCTGAAGGGCCCTAGAACAAACAAACAAAAACACACTTTGTTCCTGAGCGGGCTCTGCAGTCTCTCTCTCTCTCTCTCTCTCTCTCTCTCTCATTTTGCATTTAAACTTGAGAGCATCTGATTGTTTGCATTAACATTAATTTTGTAATATGTAGATGACAAACCAAATACACCTACGACTATGACTTTAATCTCTCTCTCTACACGTCTAGCCTGTGTAAATTCCACAAGCCATATCATAAATCAACCAGTACCGCAATGACTGTGAGCATGAACTGTTTCTGCGAATCACCAGGTGCATGCTGGGAAAAGGGTCCCAGCTCTTAAAGATCTTAGAGAGCACGAGGAAGAGGACGGTTATGTCAGGAAGCCAAGAGAACAGGGGAACAGAACAGGTTTCCCCTCTCCACATTGACTCACTCTTCCCCTTCTGAATCTGAAAAGCGAGGGTGCCCAACGGTTTCAGTTCTTGAAGCACCTCTTTGAGACGACGCTGGCTCATGAATGACAGCCACGCGACACGGGAAGGACATCAAGGGAACTGGCCTCTTTGAGCAAAGACAGTTTGCGTAATCCGTTGATGCGACCATGAGCAAGTGAGCTGAGAAACAATAGGACTTTCTCGCTGACACTGGCTGCATGTTAAAGAGCAGATCAATGGCAGTTTTCTTTCTAGGACTTCACAGCTTTGCCTTTCCAATATTTTGGAATAACTGGAATAATATCCAATTAGGTTTGTTTGCATGACACACTAAAGACTTAACTAAACAATTCAGAATTAAACATGTTGAAAACATGTCAATGAATATGTTGCGCTTCAATGAAACGTTAACTAGAAGGTTAAATGTCTTGCACCTGCATTTGGACACTAATAACAACAATGTATGATATTACATCATATTATATCCCACCTGGTGTTCCTCTGGTACCTCTTCAACTACTTGCTGTGGCTGTGGAGAGACGTGCAATGAATTAAGTGAACATGAAGTCCAAGAGCTGACCTCCAAGGCGGCACATTGATATCCAAATGAATATTTACAGTCGATTCCACTGAATTCTTGTCTGTACGTGTCAAGAGATCATCTCATACCCATTTCCTCGGTCTCCCACGAGGCCGTTTCTCTCGGTCCGGCTCTACTTTCTGGGGAGACAGACGTGTGTTTAAGACGTGTGTTTAAGACGTGTGTTTAAAAGGAGACATTCTGAGAAAGGTTTCTCTTGTTACTCCTTGCTGCAGCAAATCTGTTCAACAGAATTTAGAAAATAAAGTACCATGTTTTGGTACTTTACTTCAGACTGATGCTGATTCACAAGCAATAGTTAGACAAAAAAAGGTTGATAGAAAAACACAAATGCTACCACAGTTGGCAACTGGTATGAGTTAAACTAGAACAATGGCTTTCAGAATGAGGCACACTGAGTGACAAATACAGAGAAATGGGGAAATATTGGTGCCTTTGATTAGTAATCTGTCCCCTATTAAAACAAACGACAAAAAACATGCACGTAATATGATTCTTTGGTGTACAGTGAAACTGATAGACAAGGCCTATCGGTTTACATTCACACTGGTTCCACAACTATGGATTGGACCAACTGGTTGTGTGTAGACCTCCAAATGTACATCATACATCGTGCGATTATTCAAAGTCAAATGTAACTGTAATTGGACTGTAGAGAATGAAATGGTAAGTACAGTAATTACAGAAGGTATACACAAGATAACGTATAACTTTCCATGACTTCATTGAATGCTGCTGTCAAATAGTTATATATGTACATATTCAAATACGTAAAACATATTTGCTGTCTCACCTACTGGCTTAAGTTCTGTTACATATTGACAATTGTCGACAATTGTACTGGTAGTGACAAAATGCTCAGATTTAGATTCGGTCTCTCCACTATTGTGATCCGGTGATAATCCAGACTGTACTGAACTGTACCTCTCAGGATGAGCTCCTAGTGTCATGGTCCATGTCCAGTATGCGACACATTTAGACCCTAACCCTAACCCTAGTCACCATAGAGTTATCACATTATAGCCATTCTATAACCACTGACCAAGATAGAGAGATTGAGAAGGGGGTTCACGGTGCTGTGATTGTCAGAAGCACCTTGACTAACAAGGTGTACCTTCAGCGGTGCACGGGGCCCCTTGTTCTTGCTGCCTTTGGGTCTTCCTCTGGGTCGCTTTGGGACCGGTGGCCCGATGGGATCCTAGAAGGAACACACATGGGACCAGGGCCAGATTGCTATAAACTGTAGTCTATGTATAGGCCTATACAGAGGGAAACCAAGTGTAGAAGAGCAGTTGTACACAACTTCACCATGAGGTACATTCATGGTAATGGTAAACTGCGGTAGACTTATATAAAAATCCCCAAATCCTGAATCTTGAAAGGGGTCACACCTGCGGCGGTTTCCGAGGGCGACCCCTGCCCCTCCGCTGAGGCTCGGCAGGTGACTGGCCGCTGCCTGGCTGGAGAGACGGCTCCTTGGTCCCAGTGTTACTCATGGTGTCTACTAGCTGCCGGGAGTGTGGGCATCGAAGCCCCAGCCAGAGGCCTCAAGCCAGAGGCCTCAAGCCAGAGGCCTCAAGGGCGGCTGTGGGGAACACCTGGGCACACGATGGTGAAGCCTGGGGACACGGCACATGGAAGGGTTAGCACATGTACTACAGTCATTCACATAATGCCCACCTTTTTTTTTTTGGATTCAATACATTTATCCAAATCCATCCAACTGCTTTGTGCCTACTTGTGACAAGACAGGCATACATTACATTACATCATTTTATATTTATATATATATATATATATATATATATATATATTACTATTTAAATATATATATATGTCTTGGCACAAGTCGTTGCAGGTTCATCTGAACAGACAGGGGTTTGGCAAACGCAGGGAAACATGAGAATGGTCTGCAGTGACTAAAAGTAGCACAGATATTCACAACTCAATATACCATCCAAAACCTAGATCCAGGCTATAGCCTACCCATCCTCTTATCCGGTCTCCGCCGGTTATCAGCATTAATGAAACATTTGTACGCAAACATAGACGGTCCTAAAGAATGTGCCAAGAAGTAATTGCGGAGCCTACCAAAAGCTGCACTGAAGCAGGAAGTCATTTGAGATGTACATGTACAGTTGCGAAAACAACACGATCCTGAATAAACGTATACAGAGTCAAACAAACGCCCCAGCAGTTCTGCAACGGGACACCATCCACTGAACCAAAGTGTTGTGCCAATGAAGAATAGGAGTGAATGCGCTTTTTCCCCCGTACGGGGCCAAATTAGAAACATGGAGACATGGTGTGAAGTGCAGGCGACTTGTGTTCAACATTTGCCGGGAGAAGTGCGTAAACAGAGCGCACAGCGGTCAGCCCGTCACGTCCAACACCAAAACAAGAGCCTGCTGCCATCAAGGTAACAGGCGGAACGTACGCACTCACCACATCCCCACAGTAAGTTCGTTCACTCAAATGCACTTTTAGTGCACTGGACACCGGTCACACGTCTTCCATAATATGAACATGTCCATTTATGGTTTAAGCATAACACAACAAAACAAAGGATACAGGTGCAAAAGGTCTGTATGCAACTGGTCTAAAAATAACTCACATGCAACTTCACCGGCCATCCATGTCCAGGAACAGGTGACCGAAAACAAAACAACGTGTGAACGTACCTTTCTACAGCAAGATGTGGTTTGTCCTCTTTGCACCTGGAAGTTTAAGCAGTCATCCTATGGCTTCTAAAAACGAAGTGTCGAACTTGCAGGACACCGTTTGTTATGAGCTGGAGGAGACCTTCTGCGACCGGGAATGGGTGTGATGTCCAGACGTGCAGTCACAAACACCCCAGCTGCAGTACAATAGTGCTTGTAACAGAGCAGTATGCAATGCATACTTTTTCTATTAAAGCATGTTTCAAGAGGGATCGGCGAAGGAGGGGTTAAATGGTCGATCCCGCCCCTCACACACATTGGACCACCCATTCTACAGCCAGTTCATAAAAAAACCTAATATTTGCATTGACTGACATAGGCTGGTGTCCTATAGTCATATTTAGCGTGGATAGCAATTATGCAGATAAATATACATTTTTGCTATCGTTTTTTTCCTTTTCAAACATGCGTTATTTGACCATCGTAATGTAAATTGACATACAAATAAAAAAATAAAACAGAAAAGCGCATCTTTGGAGTTTTACATCAGATGAGGTATATTTAGCCAACCGTTATTTAAACAAAAATATTTCTGTTCAGCTGGAGTTTGGAGATTTAGTTACGATGGGAGGGAAATGTATAATTATTTACCTATGAAATAGGTTTCAACTTCAGAAATTACCCAGGATTTCCCAGTAAAACTCAGTCATATATAGACATGACTTTACTTTATGAGGTATGATAAAGACAAGAAAACTGTTTTTGTCACACAATTACTCATTTATTCAACATTTTAGTCAAGTTTACCAGAACAAATATTTTCAGATCGAATTCACAGTCATATGCGTATTTGGTTTGTCATCTACTTTAAATATTACTAAATGAAAGTCAATGCGATCAGATACAATTACGTTTAAATCTGATATGAAAAACCGAGTGAAAGATAGACAGGAACAGGCGGCTTGATATCAGTCAGAACATTGCAATCGTTACACGCAGTAAGTAAATATGCCACAGCATCTTAACATCTGTAGAGGCAAAATAAAGCTACGGCGTTCAACTTGCGTGTGAGGGAGTGGGGAAGAATCAGGAGATAGGGTGAGAGAGAAAGACAACTAAAGAGAGCGAGAGAGAGTCAAATAGAGAGAGAGCGACAGAGAGCGAGACAGCGGGAAAGGACACGGAGAGAGAGTTCAGTGGCCTGTAGCAGGCTGTGTGTCTGAGATTCTGTTGGACTCTGATCTTGAGGTTTATTTAAGCTGAATTCCAACGGGCTCATCAGGACCGGGTTACAAAAATCCTCCTATAGAACAGGCAAGAATGTGCAGCGTATACACTTCTGCATAAGGCACAATGGCATGTCTTTAGAGGGGGGGGGGGCATCAAAAGACAGCCAGAGGAGGGATTTCTTCAGTAGCTGGGGGCAAAGAAGGTATTTCAGAACTCCATTCAACACCAGAGAGAGAGGGAGAGAGAGAGAGAGGCATAGCATTTTTGCAGTGACGGTTGAGAGAATTTTCAGGGGACATTGGCAGATTAAAAGCTCCCCACCCTCCCTTCCCTGAACCACCGTATGACAAAGATGATTCTAAGGTAATTAGTCATTCTGTTCTGTTAAATACATTTCCTGTAAGCTCACATAGGATATAGCAGATGTCAGGTTGTACAATTTAATCTTTTAAATTAAAATACATGTGTCCAAACACACGCACATATATATATATATCTATATATAGGCAAATATGAACACATTTGAACTTATTGTAAAAGTACGATGGTATAATATCGTCTAAATTAATCTACATTTATATGCAGCCAGACTTCTTATTTTTGCTATCGAATAGCTCTATATGTGTCAAATGATACACATTTGCAAATATACAAAAACATTCCATGTTTTTTTTGTGTAGTTTAATACTTAGATGATGTCAGCTAATGCTAGGGAAATATTTGACACAGGAAATTATGAACGCAGCTAAGCAACAGGTGTTCCTGTGCGTTACCCCCTGTGTGTGTGTGTGTGTGTGTGTGTGTGTGTTTGTGTGTGTGTCCGTCCCTCCCGGGCGGGGGGGCCTGGATGGAGTCTAGGTCATCCCCATGACCTTCTTGATCCAGTCCACGTAGACGGACACCCTGATGAAGATGTTGGGATGACCCTGGTGTCCGCACCGGCGCATGGGGATGATGACACCCTCCAGCACCCAGCAGTCACTGTTCTGACATGCCAGAGGCCCACCGTAGTCCCTCTGCACACACACACACACATTCACAAATGATGGTTGACTCACATGGTTTAAGACTAAAGACCCCACAGCTCCGGTCAAACCCAAGGCTGTTACTCTTCTCTTCTTAATGACTCTGGCGTGTGAAGGGCATCTCGCTGTGAGCTTAAACTCTGAGGTAGGGCTGTAGTACTCTGGAGTCTGGTCTTGGTCTCGTGAACAATTTTTCATGGTCTCGGTCTTGTCTTGGACTATGTGGACTTGAAATTGCATAGCTACATGTTGTTTTTACTACTTGTATCATTTGAATTGATGCATGCATTTTGTCCTTAAAACACAATAATTCTGTTGACATATGCCTTCAGAAACCTTCCTTTAGGAAACCAATATAATGATAGCCACACAGACTTGGTCTCAAATCAGACTCTCTGATTTGAGACCAAGTCTTGAATCGGACTTCATTCAGATTCACTAATGAATCGTTCTGGACTTGGACTCGATGGAGGTGGTTTCGACTACAGACCTGCCCTGAGGAGGTCATGTTACCTTTCAAGCAACTAAAGAATAAGAATCAGTGGGTGGGTTTTTATTATCCACACACGTATTGTACATATTATCATCTGCTGCTGATGGTCAAGCACTTCAGACCATAAACCCTTTGGCAACCTGAGACTACCTGAGACTACCTGGGACTACCTGAGACTACCTGGGACTACCTGAGACTACCTGGGATGGTTTGTAAAGCATTCTCTGGTCCACCGTTCTGTGGCAACCTACCTCACAGGCGCCCACCCCGCCCTGGAAGGTACTGGTGCACATCTCGTTGTCACGGACACGACCCCGGAAGTATTTGTTGCATTCCCTGTTGCTGAGGACCGGGATCTGGGCCACGTTGAGCACAGACTCATCCCCCGTGCCTTCAACCAGAGAGCAACCACACGGTGGTATGAGTTACTGGGTTTAGGTCTGTGTGTGTGTGTGTCTTAAGAATATTAGTACAAAGGTCTGCATTGTAGAGTCATACATTTTATCATCATATTTTGTACCACAGCCCGGGCATTAAAGGGCCCCTATTTTACCACCAGGTATAAGTGTGTTTAGCCATTACAAGCCGTTTCAACTTGTTAAAATTGTCATTGTGACATAGTGACATCACAAGTGGGAGTGTCCACCCAGATGTATGATGTGTAGATAACTACCAGTTGGTACAGTCCCCACTGGGTAGGCTGGTAGACTGACCTTGTCATCATACATATGGGTGGACACTCCCACTTGTGACGTCACAGTCACATGACAATTTTGAAAGGGCTTGTAATGGCTAATCACACTCACACCTGGTGGTAAAATAGGGGCCCTTTAAGGATGGAGTTGTAAGTGAGAAGTGAAGGAAATACAGAGTGAATGGCTGACCTTTGGTATCCCCCCAGCCAGCGATCTCACAAAACGTTCCCTCAGGTACGATGAAACGCTCTGGAGGAAGACAGATCTGGGAGATACGTTCGTTGATCTGGACGGGGCTGTGCAACCACATCGAGAAAAAAACCTCAGCCTGAGTGTTCTTACAGTTCATGTCATTGGTGTGTGTGTGTGTGTGTGTGTCTGTATAATACATTTGAGTGAGTAGCACACACTATTCCAACTGCAGCATGACTAGCTGAGACTCCGAGGGTCCGCAGACAATCTTAGTCAGTGGGATGGTCTCTACACCGGGCTCCCCTTCCTGAGGGTCTCTAAACAGGGTGCCCATCATGGCAGAGTAGCCCGGAAGATCCACATAGCTGTTGAGGTGAACATGCACACGGGTGGTTATGCTAAATGGCAAATGGACTGCATTTACCTACTACTTTTCTGACCTGTGACAGTTAGCAACCACTGCCTCACAGACACACATTCATACACACAATCATACACACAATCATACACGCATGCACACACACATGCATACACGCATGCATACACACATTCACTCCTGTGCCGCTGGCATAACAAAAGCGATGACAGCGTTGTTGCGGAAGGTTAAAGTTACCACGAGGAGAAGCACTGCTTGGTGCTGATCACCCATCTGGGGTCCACTAGCGAGCCGCCACAGAAATGGTGTCCCTTCCTGCAGCGTGACAGAGAGCCACATGACATCAGAAGGGGTGGGGTGTGGGGGGCACCCAGTCTGTCAGATATAAGTCCAGACTAGGGGTGGTCAAGTGCCGCTTACCTGTTCCGGAGGCTCACGGTCCAGGGAGAGTTCCCAGGAACGCCGTTGACGATGCGTAACCTCCGGTTAACCACCTCGGGAAGACGGTCGTCTCGCTTCCCGCACTCGCTAAACTTGGGCTCCTCTGTGGCCGACAGGAAACAACGTGAAAACAAAAGAATGGATGAGAAGGCTCCACAAAGCGCGTTTAATACGAGAATCATATATATCAGCTACTGACCTGGAGGTTCAATAATGGGGACTTTCTCTCCAGCTGTTCAGAGAAAACAGGAAGTCCATTACTGTTAGCGTTGTAATGGTGGTCATCATTATCATGGTGTTGATATTGTTGTTATTGCGTCTACATAAAGCGTGTCATGATCTCTGTTCCTGTTCCTGTTTTCCCAGGCTCTGAAGAAGAGACTCCACACACACACACACACGTTAGAAGAACATGAAGAGAGACGTAGTGTACCACACTGTTTGATGGCGCAGTAGTCAAACTCAGTCTTGGAGTCGGTGGTGTAGCACCAGGGTCCGTGCTGGTCCCCGTCTGGGTTGCGGCAGTAGTCCTCTGTCAGGTTGGCGTCAGGGTGGGTGCTTGGGTTGATCCTGGAAAACAATAACGAGAGTTTAAGTTGAACCCCGAGGCTCCACCTCCACCCTGAGGGGTCTAATGAGTGTTTAGTATGGCTGGGAAGCGCTGCCATGGTAACTAATGGAAAGTGCTCCACAAATGCCGGACTCAGTGTGTCCGGTGGCTCCGTCCAAACCCAAACAAAATCACACAGCTACGAGTCTCGATGGCAAACTCTAGCGTCAACTCACCACTTTCACTCATAAATGACGACATCGTTCTTTGCACGTTGATGTATATTTTCAGTGGAGCCCCGAAGCTAACCATGTTGGAATTATATTAAGCACCACTCTGATGAGTCATGTCTAGAAAGCTTTTAGACAAGAGGATCATTTTGTGTAATGTAATTAATGTTGTTCTTTCTTTAATGTCTCTATATTGAAGCAACATTGACAACAACAATCTAAAAATTTAAAGTAACTCAATATTTCCCCTCTCCTGTGGAGTGTTCTATGATATGTTAAGCTCCAAGCCAGTAATGCCAGTAAAACGAGTATGCATGGATGGATTACAATTGCTGTTTACTTTGTTTGGTGGGGTGTGTTGACGTTCCAATTCTGACAAGTTATCCCCTTGCGTGTCTTGCGCACCATGCCTCTGTAGTTCTTCCCATTTTCATGGTAGCAATCTAAACATGGATAAAACATAACACATATAAACACATCGTGCCTTTTGATGATTGATGCTTGATAAATAAAGCAGATTTAAGCACAGAGATGCACAACAACATCGCCCACGTTCCGTTAAACATCAACGCTTGAATCAGTTTCATCTTCAACCACTTGACCCACCTAACACCACCTCAGCCCTGCTACTATTGTGTAGTGTGTAGTGCACATTGTGGACCAGCAGGAGGCACTGCACCTTCAGCTTCGATGTCGTCTGCGCAGCGTTTGATCTGTAAGCAAAGCGCGGTCCTCATCTCAGGCACAGAGGTGAAGCACCAGGGAGCCTCTGATCCGTCTGGGTTCCGGCAGTAGTTCTCCTCCAGGCCCCTGCACCACACCGCGTTACTCTGAGTGAGCTACAGAGGCTATAGCAATCTACTTCATTGGATCATCGATACTCTATCAATGGCATCTTAATCACCAATCAAGTTGAGCCAAGACTCAACACTCAGTTCTTCAATGATTTTCGACTCAATGGCGTGCAGTGATTGGCCATGTGCGTGTGTGAGGTTTAAAGGCTTTGAGTCAAAGATAAACACATACACACACATACACATACATGTATATCTCCACTCACTTGCATTCGTATGTGTTAGGGTAGAAGGGGTGCTCGTGTGGGTACTGGGCGTCCCAGCGCTGGCAGGGGATCCCGGACGTGGTCTCGTTGATGCGGCCGCGGTAGTCCTCCCCGCGGCCGCGGAAACAGTTGGTGGTGTAGCTGGAGCGTTGGCGTTTCTTAGGGACCACAGCTGTTGCGGGAACCCACGATGACAGGAGAATGCTCCGTTTAATATCAATATTATTTCAGTATTAATATTAATGTTAAATCAGGACAGGGTTCATTCTTCAAGTGCAGTTGGCGATATTAGTGAGAAAGGTTTCTGATATTATATGTTAATAGTGCAACAGGTTTCAGAAATGTCAATAAACCCAGGGATTTCAAAAAGTCCTACACACTGAGTTGTGTTTGTGCGTGTGTGTGTGTGTGTGTGTGTGTGAGTCAGAGGGGTTCTTACAGCACTTGCTGATCTCACAGCTCTCTCTCTCCACATCTTGGTCGGTCGTGTAGCACCAGGGGACGGGCGATGCGTCCGGGTTACGGCAGTAGTTGTCATCCAGACTCTTGTCCGGATACCTGAGCACACAACACCATACACACGTCACGTATATTACTCACTGGCTAGATGGAGCAATGCACAACGTTGCTGAATAACACCTGATAGTACAGATCTCTCTTCATAGAGGGCGTTCATTTTGATGGAGAAGTACTCAAATACCAGTCTATTGCTGGCTTCCATTTCAGATTGTACACGTGAGTGACATACTTCTCTGGCTGGTAGATGTGCTGATGAGGGTACTGCTGGTCCCATCTCTGACACTCTCTGCCGCTCACCGTGTGGTCCACCTGACCTCTGTACTCCTCGCCGTTGCAGGTAATGCACACCTCTGGGGACACACCCACCACAACACACTGTGATACACACCTCTATGGATACACCCACCACAACACACTGTGATACACACCTCTGGGGACACACCCACCACAACACACTGTGATACACACCTCTATGGATACACCCACCACAACACACTGTGATACACACCTCTATGGATACACCCACCACAACACACTGTGATACACACCTCTGGGGACACACCCACCACAACACACTGTGATACACACCTCTGGGGATACACCCACCACAACACACTGTGATACACACCTCTGGGGACACACCCACCACAACACACTGTGATACACACCTCTGGGGATACACCCACCACAACACACTGTGATACACACCTCTGTGCACACACCCACCACAACACACTGTGATAC
>OMKP01067397.1:0-12200 GCA_900302375.1 Bathygadus melanobranchus | reverse complement strand
TGTTATAAGTGTTTGATGTTTGCTCAAGTGATTGATGTTGATCAACCACTTAAGCACTACGCAGACGGAGCTCCACACATCCACACACACATCCACACACGCATCCACACACGCATCCACACACGCATCCACACACGCATCCACACACACCTCAGCCAGTGTCCCTTGTCATGACGCTGGAGTGCCTTGGAAAAGGCACTTCAACGTCACAAAGAGAACACAACTTGAGTTCAGAGCAGAGCAGAACATTCACAAACTAGTTGGCAAAAACACCCGTTTTCTCTAAATTATGGTCTTATTTCAGTAAACGTTACGAAATGGCATGTATTACTATGTTGAAGATCATATAAGATATAACTATGTTTAAAAGAAAACAAAAAAACAACTATTTTGGGTTCACTACACTTTTAAAGAGCTACCACCAAACTGACTGAACTTTAACTAAGCTTTAGCTTGAATGTGTCAAATGAGAGGTAAAAAAAAACACTGGGACTCAAGGTGTCTATGGATTCACTATTAGAGAGGTGCAACACAACCTGCAGTATTCATTGGTAGCTTGTAAGGCCCAAGGTAGGCAAGTATGTAAGCATAACTAAGTGTGGAATAAAGTGACTACAGCACCTTCTCTCCTCTCCTGCCGGATGATGTTCTGACACTCGCCATGCAGGAACTGCAGGTGGTCGGCCACCATCCTCTGCTGGCATTCGTGGATGACTTTGGCATAGGAGCTGGGGTGAAGGTACTTCCGACACCGCACCTCCTCATCTTTCAACCGCCCTAGGACCTGCAGGAGGGCGGATGGGGAGCAGGGGTTAGGGGGGAGGCGAGTAGGGGAGTGGTGTGTGTCAAAGAGGACAAGAAAGTTGCGGTCAGTGAGGTTCATCTAACTGCTACGCTGGTGCCCAATGTGGGGCTCTCCGAAACAACAAAGGGACACAGAAGGGCTACGGCCCTATGTTGTCACATGGTGGTGACGGCCCTATGTAGTCACGTCACATGGTGGTGACGGCCCTATGTTGTCACATGGTGGTGACGGCCCTATGTTGTCACATGATGCACTGGGGCCTGCTAGTGCTTATCGGATGGCGCTTTAGTAGATCAATTCATCATGGAAATGTGATTATTGGTACTGATCTGCAACACACAGAGGGTGAGGAAGGGCGAGCTGTGGGACTTAGTGGAAGTTATCATCTCCTTTGTGGCAGTTTAGCAATATGGCTAAGACACAAGATTAACCTATAATGTTGAATGCAGACTGACAATAGTGGCATACGCTATCCCTGGTTGTGTAATGCCCTGAGTAATGAGAGCATGGACACACAAATGAAATCATAACCAACACTCACTCACTACCTTTTCCATATACTGTGAACAGTTGGACTCCTGCAGTAGATTGGACGCCTCCTGTTTGTAATACTCTCCCGTTTTCGCCAGGAACGGCTCCTCAAAGATCTTCTGATAAAACTGGAAAATGTGTGAAGGAGAAGGAGTTAATCCCACACTGCTTGATAGGTAATACATGCACAAAGTGTAAAAGCCTGGGCTTGAGTCATATGAACGCACTGCAGTACAGTAACAGTAGGACATTAGGTACGATAGGTAGGACAAATATACATAACATACAAATTAAAAAAGCACATTAAATACTCAAACTGGAAACTGAATTTCATAAAAAGTTCAAAAGATTTGAGTGTGATGTAGTTAGTAAGGTAACATAACATAACATTCATCCCATCATACATTGAAAATATCTAAACCCATACATGCAATACACCTGCACTACTAGACGACAACAGTGTCTCGTCACACCACGAGGTCATTCAGATTAGTGCAAGTGGCGGAAAAATCTCTGGAGTACAGTATGTGGTCAGCCAATCAGGAAGCTACGCTCCATTAAGAAAGCAGTGAACAACAGAAGGGAGGTCTGAGAGTGGCCAAGACATTTAAACCGGTGTTCCTCTCCTCGGTGCACTGTTCTCTAGCTAGCTAGACTTCATCTCCAGTTTCTCCCTTAGGTTGAACAATTAAAAGATATGTCCGGAATGTCTTTCAATAGCAGCCAACAGCAGTGGAGGAGGCTGCTCCCTCACATTGAGTGGGAACTTCTTCTTGTACTGTTCAACATGAACAAAGGAGTTGATGACGCCGTGGATGACTTTCTGGTTTGGGTCCTCGCCACATCGGTCACTGCAAAGACATTGAGACTGAAATTAGGGCAGATTCTTCCCCAGGCCTGGGCAACTTGTAGTCGTAGACTACTACAAGACATTGACACAAGCTGGGGAGGGTCATCGCGTGGTACTCTTACTATTAAATATGTATGAGCAGGTTTCCAGCAAAGCACTCATTTATGCACTCAAGCTCGGGCCAAGTCCTCAAGGGCAGCAGAAAATAAGCAGAATCGTTTATGTCTGCAGGTTCTCCACTGATGACTAATAAGTAATTGTATTTGACTACAAGAAGCTCATGTAACATCAAGGTTCACTGGTGAAAATGACGAAATTAAATGCAAACTGACTTTTTGATTTCGTTTAGAAGCATCCGGATGAGGACAGCCTGAAGTGGCTCGACCATCAGTTTCCTCCACATGTCCAACGCCAGCTGTAAACACAAAGCCAAAAAAGGTCCAGGATACTTTACACCAATATACACATATAGAAATTCAGTTTTAATCTATGTGTGTGTACACACACAGAGAGAGAAAAAGAGAGAGAGAGAGAGAGAGGAGTATTGTGCCACTTAATTAACCAATTTCCACTGCAACCACCAGTCTGGTTCAAGATGTAATTTTCAGACAAAATCGTTTTAGAGTGAAATAATTAATGTGTTTATTAAGCTGTGGGTTGAAAATATTTTTGAACAAAATGCAGTGAAATGGGTTACACTGCAGGTCTAACTAGGCCATGACTCCATTTAAAAGTGGTGGCCGTGTGTGTTGTGAATGTGTGTGTATGTTAAAAGGTGGTGGGAAGTCCATAAGGGGTTGAAGAACTACGCTGCCAGTGTAACCGTCAGGGGAGCAGAGGCCGCACCTCTCCGATCTCCATGAGCGGCTCGTTCATGTCGGCTCCTCCGTAGCCGTACTGCAGGTCTGCCTCCGTCAGCTTGTTCTTCTTGATGAACTGAGTGTTGAGATACCTGAACAAGAAGAGAAGAGAGCCGGGTGATGGTGGTGGTGGTGAGGAAGCAAAGCAAAGCGTCTGTGCGCCACTTCGGCATGCGGTATCGGGCGGCTAATGCTGCATGACGTTGATGGCGAGGGGTATTGTGGTTTCAACATATTTTTTCTGCCAATCACACTTTAGTCTATCCAGCAATGCTCAGTTGTGCCTTAAGCACAACTAAAGAATTGTGTAAAAAAAAAAACACAATGTCATGTGAGCAGTCAGGTGGCGTGCAAGTGTAGATCAGACATCTCATGCATTAAAAAAAGAAGAATGAATCAGGAAAATAGCAGTTTGTGACTTCTTTACCAAAATGAATACTAGCAATTTAATGCATCACTGTGTAAATATTACATTTTGCTGTATGGGTAATAAGAAAAATCTGATTGAAATCTGATCTATTGAATGAGGAAGAACATTAATTACAATAATTTTAGTGAACAGCAGATATATTTAATTGGTGATGGCTTTGTTATTGTGGTCCTTCACAGATTTAGGAAAGCAATCCCCGCTCCACTACTTGGTGAACGTGAACAGAAGAAGCATCATAATGTAGTGATCAGTAGGGGTCGAATATGTTTTTTTTCAGGGCCGATACAGATACAGATTATTAGTAATCAAGGACATAATACAGGATGCTACATAGTGCCAGGACGTACAAACACACAAGCGCTAGGTATCCAGGAGGGGGATGGCATTCAAGCCATGTTCGGGTAGGTGGGAGAGGGTTAGGGAGGAGAGGTGGGTACGAAGGGAAGCTATGCGGACTCCAGCTAGCTGGATGTAGCGGGACGGACAGCTGCTGGGTGATGGTGGGCTTAGACAGACCTGAACTAGCGGTGGGGGCTGACTCTGGTGTCACCGACACACAACATAGAGATTATAGAGACATTGGTGCACTCCAGAAACAGGCGCACGCATAAATACATAAACACAAAGTGTAGGTTTTGTAGCATGGGATTTGTGTTTCACTGAATGCAGTTAGTGTGTTTTTGCGCCCCTGTGGCCGAAATGGTGCATAGCGCTTAGCTGAACACTTACAAAAATTCTGCAATCTGCTAAAAAAAAAGAATACTGATGACGATAATCGTAAAAATGCTGAATATCGTGATCAGTATTATTACCTGTATAAGCAGTCCATGTAGTCAGCCCCCTTACTGTACTCCTCCCAGTATCTGTGGTACATGACCAAAACCTTCTCCTCCGAATCCAGGACTTTCTGTAATGCACGCACACACACACAATATTAACCAGATGCCATTAAACAAATGCTGCAAAGAGGGGATAGAAGAAAACAATAACACTTCAAATTGACATTCCATTTTCCAATGCTGTGTTGATTGGCAGAACAACCATTTTGATCGTGGACTACATGACGAAGGTCTAAAGAGGAACCCACTCTGCAATATTAGAGTAATGTAATAATGGTTTATTGTATTCAAGTATTGTTTTAGCAAACTGATCATCCTATGAAGACAATTTCAACTGATCTATCTAATCTATTGATGCATTTACAGCACTGTTGTGTCTACATGACTGGTTAGCAGGCTGGTTCTCTACATTTACATTTAGAGCATTTGGCAGATGCTTTTATCCAAAGCGACTTTTTTGAAATGTTTTGTTCTTTACCTTGTAGAGCTGTCGGACATGATTCTCAAGGAACACCTTGGTCTCTGTGTACAATCTCTCCCCCAGTGGCTCTGGATAGGCCACACACAGGGCATATATATCACTGGTGCAGGCGTTAAAGATAAACACTAGCAACTAATACTCAAACGTATGTGGGACTTTAGGACAACTTTGAAGATAGAACTGTTACACTGTAAAATGTACATAGCATAGTTATTCCCCATCAAAATTTGTTTTGGACCATGTTCCTCATAAAGACTAGAATTAGCAAATATGTATGTAGTTAAGCCACCAAATCTACCCTTATTACATCACAACAGTTTTGGTAGGGAACCAGTCACACCAGTCTGACAACCACTCCACCTTCTGAGCTACAGCAGCCGTAAGATGCTCGAGGTGGTCTCGAGTACGGTTCATGTGTACGGTTCGCATTTAGGTGTGAAAACTACAGTACCAAAACACAGAAGTGGGCTGTTATTCTGCATGTCTGCATATGCATGTAGCACGCGCCAATCTCATCCGCTGAACTGCACGGCCTTAGCTGATAAAGTAGGAAGACGGGCGAGAGGGTCGTTCTTGGCATTGTCTCCAAAATATCAATAACAGCAGGCATAGTGTGAAGGTCGACTCCATTGTATGGGCTTCGGACAAACAAATGTCATATATTTGACTCAAGCTTCTACTTCTTTTTTGTGTTCATTGGCAGCTCTCAAACCAATGAGGTGCATACAGCCACCTACTGTATTGGGGTGTGTGTTCCATACCAAGTGTACTCAGTATGGTACAACATTACTAATATGAAAGCTGAGTGACGGGGGGGAATGAAAATCATATTCAGGCACAGTACATCGTACCTAATATGAAAACGATCTAAATAGCCATCTGGCTTGCGTTTACACATCTAGGGCTTTACAAAGGATACGAGAACCGGTCGTTCCATGTGGCCCTCTCCACATAATCAAGCATCACGACTGCCTTGATTGTCGTCAGTAGTTTGTTCCATGTCTCATCAAAATCCACCACCCTCGGCTTCAAGGACATTGTATGGTTTCTCTTTGTAGGCCTGACAGGAAAGGAATACACAGGATCAAACTCAGCACATTGAAAGGGAAAGTCACTTCAATTTAATTTATTTTTTATTTTTTTACTAGAACTGCAACTCAAAAACAAACCGATGTAGCCTTGCAAAGCAGTAGAATAGCAAGTAATTGATTTATATTTTGATGAAGAAAATTTGAAATATGTGAATGCCTATGGCCGGGTTAATGTGACAGCATTCAAAATACGAAAGAATCAACAGAGAATACCGCAAATTAAATGGTCAAATACACAAGGCTGCCAAAGACAACATATTAAAGTAGCAGTGAGGTCACTGGTTGGCATCAACATAATAAACACCTACATACATTGTAATTGTCGTAACCATAACACACCAATAAAGCTATAACAGAACATAAGACGTGTACGATTATTTAACACACCACATTGATGTTATATATTAATGTGAACTAGGCCCGCTGTTGCATCTAGGTATTAAACCCAGTTGATTTGACATTTAAAAACATTGCAATACCGCATTGCATATATTTATGGCATTGTAGTACACAATATGGGACATCAATCTTAAATAATGAAATGTCTAAGTAAGTGAATGAATGATCTATTTAAAAAGCTAGCCAGTTCTGAAAATGTTGAGTTACAAGATAGCGAAATACCATTCCCAAAATAGGAAGGATCGCTAACAAGGCTAGCGTTAAGCTAACACGCTACTTCTTCCTGCTAAACGCCATAGAGTTTCACTTGCAGTTTTAAGCCAGAGGCTAGTTTGCTAGCAAGAACTCGCCTAGCTAACATTAGCAAATTGGCTTCTTCTTTGGCATTTTCACTAAAATGTACTGACAGCACAGCAAACCGTGGTATCATTGTGAACAAACCAAAGTTAACAAGGTCAAATATTGAGTCTTGAATGCCACATACCTCAAAACACTTATTACTTGTTACAAAACTCAAGTTTCTCCACTGTCACAGAATTGATATCTCCCACTTATTGGTCTTCCATTACGCTACCTCTCGGAGTTTACCATCGTATCAGCTGGAGGGGTGTTTGACAATCGGTGCCGGTATAATTGTTTCAAATATAAGAATTTGATACATAAACGCACACAATTTTACAAAAAAACTATAGTTCCTATGTATTTACAACAATAACCACAGCTAGAATAATCTAACCTGTAAAAGAGTATATATTTGAGAATAACCCTAACTTCAAATGGTATAAACTCACCGACGGCATCCTCTTAGGACATTATTTTTTACTTCGCGTACCTGTAGTCAACATGATGCTGTGTACATCGTAGACAACATATGAAAAAACAGAAGCCCACTCTTTATCCTTATTATATTAGATATCATTTATGTATATATACCTATACTTCAATAGCCATAAATTATGTGAAAATGTTCAGCATGTCAATTAAGGCCTATAATAAAAAGATATTTTACTTACGTAAAAGCAGTAATACCACACTGTAGAAATACTCTGTTACAAGTAGCCTAAAAGTCCTGCATTGAAAAATGTTACTTAAGTAAAAGTACAAAAATATTAGCATCAAAATATACTGAAAGTACTCATTATGCAGAATAGCCCTTTTTCAAAATAAAATATATTATATTATTGGATTATAATTATTGATGCATTAATGTGTTCATCACTTAAATGTTGCAGCTTGTAAATCTGAAGCAAATTTAAATGTATTTATATTTTATATATGACTTTACATACTGCTTGTGAATTTTCCCCTGGTGACCAATAAAGCCGAATAGTCATAATACATTTATTGATTATATTTTGTATTGTATTGTGTTAATTTTAATCTGCAAAGTAACTAGTAACTTAAGCTGTCAAATAAGTGTAGTGGAGTAAAAAGTACAATATTTGCCTCTGAGATGTACTGGAGTATAAGTATGAAGCAGAAAATAGATACGCAAGTACAGTACCACACGGAGTATCCACATTCACGACTTTATACGCCGTAAACATGATCCCCGCTGCAAGGCAGTTCACCTTTTCTCCAGCAAGCGTCGCAAAGGTGCAGGTTTACTATAAGACTAATAATGTAGCCTAATAATAATAGCCTATCAATATGACCCATTATAATTCAACGAATGCATAAGTCAAGCAGACTAATGGGAAAATCGCCAAGGTGGACTGTCAACTAAACGTGACGATGCACGCAAGGACCACATCGGTGCTAATGTTAGTTTCAAGTTGCTTGGGAGGATGCCCATCGACCAATCGCTTGAGGGTGCGTCTGCAAACTGCTGCGCACAACAAAACACAACAGCGTTTCTTTTTATGGAATGTAATATGTAGATGTGTATAAATAGCAATGGCTGTTTATACACATCTACATATGTAGGCCTATAGCATTCAACGAGTTGCGGCAAACTTGAATCAGTGATGGCAGGCTATTGTTTCTCTTGAAATGTGATGCGAGAGAGAGAGAGGACTTAGTTTCACGAGAGGACTGGTTTTGCCGGTTTCTGTAGTCAGGTGACATACACGATTTCATTTAACCTAAGCTGCGATATGAAGTAGTCAAGTCTGACGTTCAACAGGTAAGATTCATACTTTTTCTTTAGTGCTTAGTAGGTGTAATCATTTTTACACATTTAGCTATATTTATCTACATGTATCTAAAATGAATGACAAATAGTACAAATATATATTTTATTATTGAATGTGGTGTTCAATAAGTTCGATCAAGAGAGAATGTCAACAAGCCACCCACCCATCCTGCAGCATTAGGGCCATAACAAGGAGCTAGTGATAGGGTTAGACGCAGGTTTTACAGAGAACTATCTTAACAACACCTATTGTAATACCATCTTGAATCACAATAATTAGCAGATGTTTAAACCTTGTCGTATGATGTCGCTCAAGAAAGAAATGTATGGACTCCTGATTAATCCAGATCGAGTGCTCTGGAGATTGAAATGGAACAAGGACATGAGTTGTCAGGGAACACAGTACAGATGAAGCCGGCCAGTGGGGACTCTCAAACCAAATCTCCAGAGAGGGAGCGCTGGGCCAATAAAATCGAGTTCTTACTGGCAGTTGCTGGAAACATTGTTGGTCTGGGAAATGTCTGGAGGTTTCCATACCTTTGCTACAAAAATGGAGGAGGTAAGTGTTTAACTGGCTGTTACAGTGAATTTCACACACCCGTGAGTGGCGTTACTGCTATGTGGTGAAGTCGTAAGGAAAAATAACTATTATTACTATTAATTTACACACACACACACACACACACACACACACAGACATAAAATACTATCTAGCCATAATACTATCCTATTCACTGCACCTACAACATATGTATTTGTCCCAAACTATTGGTTAAGATTAATATTTTAACAAATATCACACAATATTTTCCACTGTTTCATAGGTGCCTTCTTCATACCTTATACTGTGTTCTTGGTCACCTGCGGGATCCCTCTCTTCTTCTTGGAGACTTCCTTGGGGCAGTACACTAGCCAGGGTGGAATCACTTGTTGGAAAAAAATATGTCCACTATTTCAAGGTACGTCTAGTGACTAGGCATGATGGTGTGTGTTGGTGTGTTGATGACGGGGGAAGCTGTTCACCAAAACCTTTGAACATTGCACTGGCTCCCCTGGTTGTATGCAGATCATACGCTCTACACACGCTCAGGACAAAATGTTGTGTAAACCCTTGTTTATTAAGATTCCAAAAAAAAGTTTACAAAATAATTTTTTAAACTGTACGAGGGATTCTTATTTTGGTCAGCTTCTGAGTGCCAAAATCTAACGCTTTCATTTTTTCAATGGATGGAGTTGTCCTGATGTTTTACTATTGTAGCTGTTTGAATGATGACGTTTTGGTGGGCATAACTGCAGTTTTCGAACCTCAAACAAAACCTCCCATTTGACCTGAGAGCAGCATTTGTCACTGCTACTTACAATTCCAACAGAATGTTCAATGTTTCCTTTGAGTGGGTTACTATGTGGATGTGACTGTTTCCCTACAGGCCTTGGCTTCGGAAGCCAAGTGGTCACTTTGTACGCTGGTGTGTACTACATTGTCATCCTGGCCTGGGCAATTCTATACCTCTTCTCCTCTTTCCATGCTGAGCTTCCCTGGGCGACTTGTCGAAACAGTTGGAACACAGGTACCCATTTTCTGTTTTGCCATTTAATTTGACTTTTTACTGATTTATTGACATTTACGTTTGTATTACATGCCATTCATTTCCAGGGATGTCAATTATTAAAGGGACAATGTACCAACCCCCCTTTCCTTCCTACTCTTACTACTGCCAGAAAGCTGTTTTGAGCATGGCCGGAATGGAACATCTGAGGACGACATCAATACAAACACATCTTCCGTCATAGAATTTTGGGAGTAAGTTGAAGGAGTGATGGATCTATGAAATACGTGTGCAGTGGCATTCACAAGTTCCCTTTAGAGTGCTTCTATGATAGAGAAAAATGCCTTTTTCTGATTAATTTCGTCCCTGCCCCTCAAATGGTTTGTGCGCGCCACTGTACGTTTGTACCCTTTGTAGCTTTTTCTAAGTTTGGTTTCTTATAGGAGAAGAATACTGGGTTTGTCAAGTGGCATTGAGGACATTGGCAAAGTACAGTGGGATCTGGCCCTTTGTCTACTGCTCGCCTGGGTCATCTGTTACTTTTGTGTCTGGAATGGAGTGAAGACGACAGGAAAGGTATAGTTGAATTATTAACGTAATTATTAACCTAATAGCCTATCATATACATATATATATATATATACAGTTAAAATGAAGATATTGTCTGTATTATATTTTTCTTTCTCAGATAGTGTATTTCACTGCAACGTTTCCATATCTGATGCTGGTGGTGCTGCTGGTTCGGGGCCTGACGTTACCAGGGGCAAAAGATGGGATAATCTTCTACCTCTACCCTGACCCATCGAGACTCACTGATCCACAGGTATGATGACCATGATACTGGTCAGATACAGAACACATAGAATCATTTGCGAATAAAATCAAACCTTTTCCTTATTATTGCAGGTATGGATGGATGCTGGCAGCCAGATATTTTATTCCTATGGAATATGCACTGGTGTTTTGACCGCTTTAGGAAGTTACAACGATTACAGCAACAACTGCTACAGGTAACATCTCTCTTGTCAAAGTGCATGTTACGTAACACATTTGTAATCAATTAACTAACAACAATCAACAATTAACTAACTCACTATCCAATGATGTATCCAGTGACATTGTTGACGTTTTGAATCTGGCTTCCAAGCCGGAACACGGTTGAAAACGTTGGTGACATAATGCAAAGAGAGTTTTCTGGGAACCGTTGTACGGCAGATGTAGACAACCGTTGTGAGAAACACCTCCAGAGGTGGTGTACGACGTGGTCATCAACCAATATAAAGCAAGGTGGTGTCACACAGATTAATCAGATTCAACTGAAACTTTTCTTGCAATTCTACGAGTCCTAGACCGTGCATTTCTATTATTAAACACGATTTGCAGCATTATCCAAAGGAACCTAATAGGAGGCCTATATTAATCTTTATTTTTGAAGACAGGTGAAGCTGTATCTTACTGCAGCCTACTGTAGTGATATAGGCCTACTTTGAATATGCATCCATTTTATAATTCGCACCACAAAACAATGTTCTAAGTTAATAAAATGTATTAATATTAACTGATAATAATTAATATTATGAACTGAGATTAAATTGCTATTTAATCTACTTGCTAATAGGGCCCTGTAGGTGCATGCACATATCCAATGGGGATCTCTCATAAACTCCGTTCGTTTTTGAATCTGGATAGAATTAACGGCCCTGCACCGTTGTGTCTGTCAAGCGAGGGCTCTATTAGAGTCGAATTAAAACTGAAACATGTATTTCACCATTTCTTACAGAGATTGCATTTATCTGTGCCTGCTGAACAGCCTAACCAGCTTTGTAGCTGGCTTTGCCATCTTCTCTGTGCTTGGTTTCATGGCATACGAGCAGGGCGTGGATATTTCCATGGTAGCCGAATCAGGTACGAACCCCGCATTGCTTTTCATATCTGTCATCTTGTCTGCCCCCCAGGGTGTGACGTGCAAGCAATTTAAAAACTAAATGTTGGATGAGGCTGAGAGGCTTACATCAAAAGCACAGGCTTCGTGCTTACACATGCACAGTGCTGATTGCCAATGTTGGTCAAAGTGGTTGGTGGCTGGTTTAAGCAGTCTCACCTGGCCAGAGTCAGGCTAATTGTTTTGGCTGGGTGAGGCTGCACACCTGTGGGCCATTGACTAATCAAGGCCCTCAGGTTAAACCAGCCACCACCACACACACTCAGGAGAGCGCTAGCATGCTAGCACAGT
>OMKP01067394.1:0-24108 GCA_900302375.1 Bathygadus melanobranchus | reverse complement strand
GACCATTATAGGGATATTATAGGCATGTATATCGGACCATTATAGGAATGTATATCGGACCATTATAGGGATATTATAGGCATGTATATCGGACCATTATAGGGATATTATAGGCATGTATATCGGACCATTATAGGCATGTATATTGGACCATTATAGGAATATTATAGGCATATATATCGGACCATTATAGGGACATTATAGGCATATATATCGGACCATTATAGGGACATTATAGGCATATATATTGGCCTTCAGTTATTGTTACTTTTTACAAGATCCTCCATTATTTCACATTCATGTTCTTGTTGTTTATTTGGAACACATCTTAGGATAAAGAACACTAGATAGATAGATAGATAGATAGATAGATACTTTATTTATCCCAAATGAAATAACAGGACGTTTTCCAGTAGGAACAGAGAACAGAAGACAAGAAAATATAAGATAAGATAAGCGAAATAGAAGTCAGAAAATGTTATGCTACACATAAAACAGAGGATACAAGATCAACAATAAAGTGCCAGGGCACACACACATTCACTGGGAAAGATTGCACAGTGTTTATGGGTTCATATTTGGATGTACCTAGTTTGATTAATGTCATCATGGCTGGTTGCCAGTGCTGTAGGTGCCAGACAGATAGACTAAGAGTAATGGTTAAATAAATGTATCTTGGGTTTGTAATGTCATAGCCATGTTTTGGAATTGGCTCTCTTGAGTTGGATATTATGTTTCACCAACATGCCTGAAAATTGTTTTTGGCACACAGGCACAATATGTGTAGGTGTACGGGTTGCTTTAACTGTTGCTGCTCCAACAAAAGATAGCTGACACAATATCATTTGGTTCAGATGGCTGCCATGCTCTGGTAATGTGCACTGGACAGATTGGCTGTTAATTATCAATTTAATTATTGTTTTATTGGTTTCATGTTGTCCCAGTCACAGGCCAAGTAGCCCTAATTCCAACTGGCAACTTCCCTTAGCAATTGTATGTGCATGGAACTATTCCAGACTGTTTTATCAAGAGATGCTTGGGACAACTTTAGAAATGGTTTTTGGATGTACAGTATATGGTTTTTGAAAGTGTTGTTTTTGTTGTGTGATTGCCCTCTACTGTCCAAGGAGTTGTTGTTGCGCACAATGTATCTAGACGAGTAGCCTTGTTTGTCTGTTATTGTATGACGGCCTTAATGTTTTGTTTATTCATTTTCAAGAATGCAGCGCTCTTCATCATTGTGTATCTATCGCTCCTCAATGCAGCTCTTTGGTGCAACTGCACCACCATTCCGTGCAGGAAGACCAACCTTCAGTGTGAGACGGATGGGGCCTGCATGACCTCCACTTCCTTTCTGGATGGCCAGGAGCAGCACATCCGCGCCTGTATCACCCAAGTTGACTTGGTGCCGCCTGGACAACCATTCTTCTGCCTGGGTGCACCGGGCCTGCTCAATATCTACTGCTGCTACACAGACTACTGCAACAGCATTGACCTCCAAGTACCCTCTGGTCAGAGCTCTGGGTGTTTATTCAAACTTGATTACATCAGGCGTCCTTGTTGACTAACAATAACAGTACTGGTAACATGATAGCAAAGGAATGGGGTCAAGGACATTGCCCAGACCAGAGGGTGAATGACAGGCACTTCACACATGTGTTCACACTCTGTTCACCTTTCTCTCCTCCTCCTCTTCAGCAACGTCTCGGTCAGTGCTGGGGGCGGGTGTGGAGCCAGCGGGGACATGGGGTCCAGTGGAGCTGATGGCGGTGATCGCAGGGCCGGTGTTCCTGCTATGTGTGCTGCTGATGGTGGGTGTGTTCATCTTCCAGTACCACCAGAGGGCCTACAGCCACAGGCAGAGGCTGGAGGTAGAGGACACCTCCTGCGACCACCTCTACCTGGCCAAGGACAAGACGCTGCAGGATCTCATTTACGATCTGTCCACCTCTGGCTCCGGGTCAGGTAGGTGCATGGCATTATGATGTGGCAGAGGCCCTAATTGGCCTGATCTGATTTGAATGCCCTTGTAGTTATTATTTGACTCTGCGGGACTCTGTTGCCTTTTATCTACCATGTCTAATTGTGCTTCTGGTTCTCCATTCTGATGTTTTGTTTCCTGCCTGTCTTTAATGTGTGGGCAGGCCTGCCACTGTTTGTCCAGCGGACGGTGGCCAGGACCATCGTGCTCCAGGAGATTATCGGGAAGGGGCGTTTCGGGGAGGTGTGGCGGGGTCGGTGGAGGGGTGGGGATGTGGCGGTGAAGATTTTCTCCTCCAGAGAGGAGCGGTCCTGGTTCCGCGAGGCAGAGATCTACCAGACAATAATGCTGCGCCATGAGAACATCCTGGGCTTCATAGCGGCTGATAACAAAGGTACTTTCAATTTAATCTCAACATATATATGGCGACAGTAGCTCAGGGTGTAGAACGGTTGTCTGGCAACCGGAAGGTTGCTGGTTCGATCCCCGGCTCCGCCTAGCTAATTGTCGAGGTGTCCCTGAGCAAGATACCTAACCCTAACTGCTCCCGACGAGCTGGTTGTTGCCTTGCATGGTTGACACCGCCGTCGGTGTATGAATGGGTGAAAGTGAGGCAAATGTAAAGTGCTTTGGACAAAAGCGCTATATAAATGCAGTCCATTTACCATTTATATACAATATAAACTCAATATATACAATATACACATAGCAGTATTTTGATGACGATGAACATTTTTTTAATGAACCTATTCTTAATTATGATTCATGAGCTGAATTTCCTGATTTCATTTGATCTAAGATAATGGCACTTGGACCCAGCTGTGGTTGGTGTCGGACTACCACGAACACGGCTCCCTGTTTGACTACTTGAACCGCTACTCTGTCACCATTGAGGGCATGATCAAACTGGCTTTGTCTGCAGCCAGTGGACTGGCCCACCTGCACATGGAGATTCTAGGAACTCAAGGTGAGTGTATACATTATTGTTTAGCACAAGGCGAATAGAGAGTCGCTTTGGATGAAAGCGTCTGCCAAATGCCCTAAATGTAAATGTAAATGAATAGAGCTAACGATGAAGCTAAACCTTTACAACTGTTGCCTGGGATTCGAGGTAACCACCCCATTTGTCTGACTTATTGATTGACCTGAAATGACACTTATTAATAAATTAAATGTCTGGTTTTGTCTCACTCAATAGGAAAGCCAGGCATCGCTCACAGAGATCTCAAGTCCAAGAACATCCTGGTCAAGAAGAACTGCACCTGCGCCATCGCTGACCTGGGTTTGGCAGTGCGCCATGACTCCAGTACAGACACCATTGATATTGCCCCTAATCAGAGAGTGGGCACTAAAAGGTCTGCATTTTTATCTCTAACCTGAGAACAGAGGTAGCTTTCCACTGGCTGCCAGTAGAGGCGGGACTAGTCAATCTTTGACCTGTGTTGTCTTTTAGTGCTTAGCCTTAATAAGGACTGGGGTTTGTCTGTATGTCACTCAGGTACATGGCTCCGGAGGTTCTGGATGAGAGCATCAATATGATGCACTTTGACTCGTTCAAATGTGCTGACATCTACGCTCTGGGGCTGGTCTACTGGGAGATCGCACGGCGGTGTAACAGTGGAGGTCAGGGTTTGCTAATCCCCAGTTTGTGGGTGACTGGTGTTGGAAACACTCATGATTTAATCCTTGACTCTGTCTCACCAGGGGTCCACGAGGAGTACCAGCTGCCCTACTTCGACCTGGTTCCTTCTGACCCGTCCATAGAGGAGATGAGGAAGGTGGTGTGTGACCAAAAACTTCGACCCAATGTCCCCAATTGGTGGCAGAGTTATGAGGTATGGAAATGTTGATTTAAAATATGTCGGTGGCGCCTGTTTGTTGTTTGCTGAACTTCTAGCTATACTGTATTTGCAAATGATCCACTTCCTACTTTTTATTAATGATATCAAACTTCCTGTATCCCATGCTTTGAACTCCTTCATCTCCAACGGCGGATCCAGGCCCTGCGTGTTATGGGCAAGATCATGAGGGAGTGTTTGTACTCCAACGGAGCCGCCCGGCTCACAGCCCTGCGGATCAAAAAGACCCTGTCCCAGCTTAGCGTTCAGGAAGACATCAAAGTCTGATCTCAGTGAACACAGCGCTAAGGATCGCTTACGATCTCGTGGAAGGACAGATTCCTGCTGCATTTAGCGGAAAGCCAGCGAGCCTTTGGAAAGAAAGCTGAAAGTGAAAGTGAAAGCCAGTGGCTCTGTACATTTTTACTCGATAAACACTCCTGCCAGTTCTTGAAGCCCTACCTCGTTTACCTGGCCAAACTACTGAATGCACCTCTCCTGTCCCATCCTCTGTCCTCTACGCCTCTTACTAACAAGACTGCAGGCTCCCACAAACATTTTCTTTTACACAAATACACTACAAAGGAATGCAATGGATAACAGGATGTGTAAATAATATAATTTTTCTTTTTAGTAATCCACCCACCTGCCCTTTTAAAATGGCTCACTTAGTTGGTCAACTGTTCATTAGCAACACACTGGATAGCTTAAAGAAATAATCATGTTCTGCTCTGCAACAGTTTTCCACTGGAAGCTATTAACCCTGTTGGCATGTGCAATGCGGTTGCGCCTACCAG
The DNA here is from genome assembly GCA_900302375.1 of Bathygadus melanobranchus. Taxonomy (NCBI): domain Eukaryota; kingdom Metazoa; phylum Chordata; class Actinopteri; order Gadiformes; family Macrouridae; genus Bathygadus; species Bathygadus melanobranchus. The sequence goes on along the minus strand of OMKP01067394.1, from coordinate 19,492 downwards.
TGTATATGCTGACTCCAGGTCTGTCGCTAGTCTTATCAGGTCTAAGCACTGCCAGCATTCACACCTGTGATCATGTGCACAGAGCCTCTTGCCATAAATCGTCGTGATCCTCAGGTGTCTAGACTACTTTCTGATCTTTCTGATCCACAACATTGCTGTTTTGTGACATGTCAAAACCAAAAGCTATGAATCAAACATACCTGAGTTCAAAGAAAAACGAGACGCATAGTAGCATAGCAGTGGCTGCTCCTAGCCATGCCAAGGACACGATATGTCTCGTCTTTCAAAGTGTCCCCTAAAGAAACACTCTCTCTTTACCTACTGTTACTATATAAACATTACCCTGAAGAGAGGGTAGGAAAATATCCACTCCTGATTAGATGTACTTTTTTTTGCCATATTTAACACACTCTAGTAAAGTTAAAGAAAATAGGCTGTTTACTTTGTTGTCTGAGCACATGCCTGTGCTTCAGCTTGAGGCACCCAAAACCATACATGCTGTACATAGTTTATGTATATATTGAACTTATGATTTCAGGGTCCTTTGGTGTTTAGATCACTTGGTGGATTATCCTTTTGATACTTTCATCTCGAACATGTATTGCTATCCTTAATCGATGCACCAATGTACTTTTGTGACAACCTCCAACGCCACTGCATTTAGTCACTGCGAAGATATATGCCAATCAGCCACAACATTAAGACCACTGACAGGTGAAGTGAATAACATTAATCATCTCGTTACAATGGCACCTGTTAAGGGGTGGGATATATTAGACAGCAAGTGAACAGTCAGGTCTTGAAGTTGATGTGTTGGAAACAGGAGAAATGGGCAAGCGTAAGGATCTGAGGGCCAAATTGTGATGGCTGGACGACTGGGTCAGAGTATCTCCAGAATGGCTTATGGGGTGCTCCACTGTTAGTACCTACCAAAAGTGGTCCAAGTTAGGGCGACCGGTGACCGGGTCATATACGCCCAAGGCTCGTGTGCGGGAAGCGAAGGTTAGCTCGTCTACCTGTTGCAGACACACTCCTTCATGGCAACAGTATTCCCTGATGGCAGTGGCCTCTTTCAGCAGGATAATACACCCTGCCACACTGCAAAAAATTGTTCAGGAATGGTTTGAGGAACATGATATAGAGTTCAAGACTTGGCCTCCAAATTTCCCAGATCTCAATCCGATTGAGCATCTGTGGGATGTGCTGGAACAAGAAGTCTGATCCATGGAGGCCCCACCTTGCAACTTGGAGGCCCCACCTCACAACAGGACTTAAAGGGTCTGCTGCTAACGCCTTGGTGCCAGAAACCACAGGACACCTTCAGAGGCCTTGACGGGTTAGAGCTTCTGAGCTCTAGTTTCTGAGCACAAGGGGGACCTGCACAATATTAGGCAGGTGGTTTCAATGTTGTGGCTGATCAGTGTATATGTTGCTAATCATGTTATTGTCCATCCATCAATCCATGTTATTCCTGCTCCCATCCACCACACAATACCTCGTATTGTACACAGTGTGGTGTTTTTTCTTTGGTGCACTGTGGTGAACAGAATAAGGTACTGCTGATGTAAAGTCTTTTCTTTTGCATATTATTTATATATATTCTGTCCTCATGCTGTGAGTTCTCATGAAATACTTTAAAGGTGCACACAAACCTGATGGTCACAGATTGACCAAGTCCTCATACTGCAACACTGGCTACAGTGTTTATTCAAGATTGCATCACTGAAAGGTGAGACTGTTTATATAAACCATGCCTATCGGTTGTATTACTCTGAATCATGCAACAGTCTTGATTAGATGTAAGAAGATCTGATATTTCTTACAAGTCCTTGGAAAACGTTTGTGTAGCACCAACTGTAACCTTATGTGTGAAACCTAACTACTACTGAATCATCTCATCGGTGTCTCAAATTAGCTTGTATTTATTTGTTAGAATGTCATGCTTTACCTGCACTGTTTTGTTTATTTGCACACGTTTTAGAGGTATAGTCAGTGGCTAATGCACTTGTTTTAGCTGGGAAGGGAACCCTAAGTGTCGGCTCTCCTGTTCTACTAAATGTCAAAATGATCCATACCCAAATGTGTACAATTAAAACATGTCTTGCCTAACAACTTAAGTGGTTTTATCTTTTTAAAATAGGTTAAGTACACTTAAAAGATAAGCAATGAGATACTACTCGTATATTACTCAAAAAACATGTTTACTGCTTACACAAATTATGTTGAACTTACATTATTGTATTAAACATAATACAATATTTGAATTTCCATGACAATTGAATAAAATGTGGCAATTGCCATTTCCTTCAACACATAGCTGATGCTATGTTTTGGTGGGTTATTCATTATAGTAGTTACTGGGTTTATACCCATTATTAAAGCCTACTTATGTAACAGAAATATCAAATCAACTGATCATTTTTTTTGCTTCTCCATTTTTGCTCCTGAAATTAAGGTTTCATTATGAGCCGTACACAGGGTGTTGTCTCAAATGTATATACAAACTTTTAGCATGTGTGAAAAGACAATTAGGTTATAATCAATTAAGCATGTGTGATGACCAGGATTCAACTCAAATTGTAGGATCTGCTACAAATAACGATAACTCTTCAGCAGGCGAAATGCCATGCCTGTTGAGGTTGTGTGGAACATTAAGGCGAGAACCCCAAATGTAGGTGAATGAAGTGCTGACTTGCTTGGTTTTCCACCCAAGGGCTGAGAGAAAGATACAATAGAGTAGTGATATAAAACAGTATATGAACATACAGCAGCTCACTCAAGTAAATTCTAAGAGAAAACAGAACTACACCCCATGAACCCCTCAGAAATAATTAAATGAGGGAAAGACAACTAGCAGTGCTGACTCCAACAGCATAACAGAGATAGTGATTTATTAGACCAACTGGGTAGCCCAGCTTAGGTATACCGACTCACCTAACAAGGCGACCTTCTAATAGTTCACTAATCTTAATGAGCCGCTCTGTTACGACTCATACGTCGCAAAAGACAGAAAATCTGAAGAAGAAAAAATGCACAGATAATCCCTTTAATTCCAAGCACTGGGCCTATGACATAGTAATACAATCCAAGTGTTATTTTACTGCTTTAGCAACAGAGATGAGATGTGCATGTCATTACAGGAAGAATGGTGGATGATATATATATATATAAAATACACACATTAGATAAAACAGATTGGTTTAGTCATGGCTTAATCAGACATTATACATGGGACATCATTAAAAACCAAATAAATAACCAGTGTCTGTGCATTGAAGATATCACAAATATAATCAGAAAAATAGTATAATATTTAAAGGCAACTCTACATATACAATTAATAGACTTCACTTTGAGCACATGATTTGCCATGGGACTGGAGTTTTAAATAAGTAAGCTAGCTGTCAGACTGCACACACTAGAATGTGATCACAGAACAATGAGAAAAATAACTAACAAGCAAGACTGTCACGACAGGCCTCTAAGAATGTTGCTGGAGCTGGGAAACAAGTATGTCATTCAAGTATGCTTAGCATGATCCTTGCATCAGCTAGATGGGCACCTATGAATTATACCACATACAAAATGACAACACCATAAATGCTACCTGAAATGGGTAGTGCTGGTGATTTCCATGTGCTGGCCTACATCTAGAAATAGTTTTTGTCAAGAGTTGTAGCAGTGTATGCGGTACAATATATCACACCAGCCTTCAGTGAAAATGTGAAATGACAGTGGGCCATCCTGAACATCTTGTGCAATATATTTTCAGTTGGAAATTTTTTTTTTTGGTGCCTTCTAAATCAGCTTGATTAAAAAGAAGAAAAAAAACATCCTACATATCACTACATGGAAATAGTATTGCTGGATTGCTAAAAATAAAGATGATAATGGAATTCATTGTAAATAGCGTGAGAGAGAGAGAGCAGGAAATACTCATGTATAAAACATGGGGGGCCCTGGACACAATGTGGTGTGGTAGATCCCCTCGCATGTCTGTCCCTCCTCTCCCATGCCACTCGCATAGAAGCTACAAGAGCCACACGTGTTCCCTTTGGTTGTAGCCTCAAGAACTCCCTGCGAAGGCACAATAAGTTACTTAGTTAGAAATTATATCTTGAAGATGTTGATTACATGCATTCTCCCATTTGGGCTGACACATGAGGATCCTTACCCTCCTCGCTGTTTGTGAGCACCAATGCCTGTAGTATGTCAGAGAGGGAGACTATGCCCTTCACAACCTCGTTCTCATCCACCACCACCAACCTGTGCACCTGCGAGAACAAGAGGAATGTCCACGAGTCACTCACACACACAAAGCGTAATGTCGTGTCGTCATGTGTCAAGCTGTCAAGACGGGTCTGCCCACCTCCGCCTCCACCAGTCTGTTGATGATGGCCTGCAGTGTCTCATGTCTGTTGCAGGTCAGCACGCCCTCAAAGTATTGAGAGCGGTGCTGCAGGGCTTTGGTCACAGTCACGTCCAGGTTGTTATAAGTCTTCTCGGCCGCAAGATTCTGGGGGAGGGGGAAAAATATGGCCCCCCCTCTGTTTAGAGAATAGATGACTTCACAGCAGCTTACCACAGGTCAGACTTTGTAGATTAATACAGTATGTATGTATGTTTTATTTGAAATGCATGTTGTTTCGTGCTCAAGCTTCAGCCCAGGAAATGTTAAGTGTTGTAAAATATTTTACAAATTCTGCCAAATTTGAGGAAGAATGTTAATGAGTCATCATGTCTTAACATCCATGTTATGTGGAAATCACTGACTTACAGTAATACGTTAACCATACGGAAATCATGACTGAGAAAGCCCATGTAAATATCCTGTCCCGCATCTTTAAATACAAAAACTAATGATTTTCCTTGCATTTAGTTTAGTCTCATCAAACATTCCCCAACTACAAAAGTCGCTGTTCATCATACCGAAGAATACTTACGATGACATCAAATTTAGAGTAAATGTCCACCACTCGACCTGGAGACAAGGGAACAGCACATCAGCAGAGTGGAAACAACACTGAATCAGACCCATGACTGAATTATCCTCAAATACCTTTGTCGTCCACAACGGGTAGGGCTGATACCCTCTGCTCAACAAAGATGCCCAGTGCTGTGTAGAGGGGCGTGTCTGCCCGCACCACCGCTATGTTCTGGAATGTTCCGATGTTCAGTTCCTCTAACGTTTTGTCTAAGAAAGCAGGTATGGGCATCTCCGATATCTGACAGGCATAAGATCATACATTCTAAGTTAGAAATGCTTGATGAGTTCTGCCGCTAAAACAATAAACAAACATGTTCTTTCTGGAGACAGATCCCACCATCTTTATTGAAATTAGATCTACACTGAGATGCTAAGAAATGTTGTCTACTGGACGGGGGGAGAACCACTCACAAAAAGCTTGAGGAACTTCAGGATCCTCTTGTGTGTGAGAATATAAAGTGTATTCCCTGTCAAAGGGTCGATCACCGGCAACCTGTGGATTTTGTGCTTCAGCAGAGATGATACTGCATCATACAAGCTGGGCGAGAAGAGATAATGTTGTAAAATACAGTAAATGTCACATGTGGTAAAAGGATGAAGAATAGATCAATTAAGATAAATACCTAGCATTGGGTGATATGCTGACAAGGGGTTTGAAAGAGTCTTGGAGATACAGTTCTGTAATTACAGAGTAAAAAAACATGAGTGTACACCAGTGATTAGACTGAATGGCCAGATATGCATCCTTTGTTTGAGTAAAACATTCACCTCTCCAGGTCTCAATTTTGTGCTCTTCCAGCTCATATATCTGGACCTTAAAAGTAACAACAAAAAGGTAGATGTATTGTTCATAATTGCATCAATAGTGAAAAAACAGTCAAAACAAACCATTGTGGCCCTAATCTTACCAAAGGAGACTTGTAGTAGCGATGCAATATGTTGATGAAGTCTGTGATAGTGAGCATACCTGCATTTATAAAGAAAAATGCAAATCAATTTGGAACTTTAGCTTTAAAGTATTGCATCAGTAGAATAGAGCATTAAGTGGAGCATATATTCTTTTATAATAAGATTAGCTTTTATAATAAGATAAGCTGGCGTCAGTTTGGCTAACTGGAAAGCCAAAAAAACAAAAAAACAGATTAGCTCATTTTTTGGCACTGACATACAGTATGACAGGGATCCAAAACATAGCCTGCACTTCATTGTTGATTAAATCATCATCAGTTAATTGTTTTGAATTTCCAATTATACTAACATCATTATCTAATATTTTTGCAGTCTTATTTGTGCAATCACACAAATAAGGAGCAAGCTCACGCTTACGCATTACTGGACCAAAATTATCAGTAGGGGCAGACCGATCAATAATTGACAAATGAGTCAACCAAATTAGTTATCCGAGGTGTGTTTTATTTAGGCAGGAATAATAAAACGCAAGCAAATTCCTTACCCACAAAGCACTGCTTCTTGCTATCCCACAGGGGTGCTGCTCTCACACCATTTGAAACAAGTGCAAAAAATGCCTTCTTGACCTGGACAAAAAAAACGTTGACATGAACTACCCAACTGAAGATAAGGATCCATACATGAACTACCCAACTGAAGGCAAGGATCCATACAACAGAGATTCAAGTAATAACTCACTTGAAGCGACGTATCAAACACCACCAATTTGGAGCTTGTGGGTACCAGGTCATAGCACCGGTGAGACTTCATAAATCGGGTGTACACATTATGCTCTGGGTCTGGATACAAGAAGCAAAGGATTTTACAGTCATGACAATGTATAGCCGACACTAAGAAAAACGTGCAATGTAGTGAATAAGAAGACTAAATAATACCATCTACGACTTGCTCTTTTTTGCTGTCCAGATCATCGAGGGGAGCTGCAATCTAAAAAAAAAAGTAATATTGTTAACTATGTACAACAATAGGTTATAATGCCATAAAAGCCATGACTCAAACACTATACTTAAACCAACGAGACCAAAAGTACGCAGTAGTTATTCCTAAGTCGTGCATACGGGCTGCTAGCCCAAGTGTCCTCTAAGTAAATTGTCTTCCGTTTAGCTTGCTACTACAGCGACTACTGCCCCTACCTGTATATTTGTTGTTTACTAGCGCGGCTGTGCAAACGAGTAGGATAGATTAGTTTGAGGGCATTATCCCATGCTGTATCTGGTCACAATGTGGCTAACCGCGGCTAGCGGCCCTTCACCTTACACAATGTTTATGGTCAACTAATAGAGTCGTCATGACGCTATCATCATGCCAAGTTAAATACGGTTTTGGTGACTCACACACTCCATGTTCCCTCCAGCGCCTCTGCCTCCAGAATTCAACTGGTCCCAATTCAGTTCGGCGTACGGCTGCACTTCTTCGAAGTGTTTTCAAACTTCAACTCTTTAGCTAGGGCTTCGGCTAGCATCACGTACTGCACGTAGACGAGCGTCAGGGCGCAACCAATAGGAAAGCAGCACGGTCACCCTGCTTCCTCGTCATGACGTAAAAAAGCCTGTGTTCGGTGTCTATTCAGCTTCCGGTAAATACCTTCAGGGGATACCTCGGTGTGAATAAAACCCACATATTACAAACATAGTTTTAAGATTAGGTTATATGGCTATTATTAAAATGTTGTCCGTTGTGGGTATGGAGATGGCTATGTGTACATTTTGCCCATACCTAATTTATTACAAAATAATAGTATTTACAACAAATAACTGAAAACGACACATCAAAGGAGTAAAGGATTTATTTATATACAAAACTGTTTACAGCAAGTGTTCTGAATTACCATTGCCCCCCACCTGAGAACATTGATGCCAAGTTACACAACACCATTTCATTTTCTCATGAGAACAAGTCAACTGAAGGGTGGGGAAAGAGAAGAGCACCTTGAATCATAAAGGGAAGCAAGTGGGGAATAGCCTCGTGAGACCATCCTGATATTCAAAGAGAAACAATGTGAAGTCGCGAGGTCGGGATGGTCTCACAGGGCTGGGGAGGTGTATGAACTGTAAGGCACAAGACACAGCATCACCAGATTCTCATCAACTAACTACTCTGAGAAAAGCACTCATAACAAAAAAAAAAGCCAAAACAACAATTAGCCACTACGGTAGAACACTATAATAATGGAAAGAAAAAGAAAACGGCCATTTTTCTTTGTAAGGCTAGTGTGACTTTGAAACACAGGCTATAGAAGGCCTCATGTGTTCGATAGTGTTCGTTGCATTTTGCATACAAATTAGATGGACATAATGGTACCATGGCTATGTTTCGTTATGCGTGTTCACTATGAAATTTAAATCTTTACTTCTAAAAGTTTGAGCATTTGAAATGTACTGTAAGCGCCAGTTAAAAATCTATAAATCAATCTGCTACTCACATTTCCTGTTGTTATATGCATATATTGAGGGGGGAAAGCAAACCTGCAGCATTCAAATATACCCAAAACAATTACACCAGCTTCTAAGATTCTATTTCTATAGCCACAACTTGTAAACACCACTGATCTTTCCAATGCTATAATTAGGAGGTTATCCACCAGATGACACATTATGGTCTACCAAGAAGAAAAGTAAACTGTAGAAAATGGAGGGGCAACCAATCTTAAGAATCTAACTATGATAAGGAATATAGAAATAGACTTTTGTCATTAACACACATTTCACAATTCAGTCTAAAGGCACCCAACGTTTACTTTTTTAAATGTACAGTGAAAAATGATTTACATTACAGTGAACTTTTCTTTCTCCAATAAACCTCATTCCATGATAAACCAGCGTGTCCAATTTAGAGCTGCGTTCCAAAAACACATTTGTAGTATTGTGAACTGTAACAGTTGCCTGTCAATGTTGGAGTATTATTTATGTTTGGGGGTTTAAGAATAATACATTCCTAATATGTTCTGAAGAACCATCCATGCATTATGGTTTTACCATTTCAGTTAATTCCTTGACATATGCCAATCAATTCCAAAACATTCGCTTTGTTTTTGCACTTTTTCTTCAAAAGGAATTGGGCAAGTAAATTTGGCAATATCTTGTCTTACATAAATTTGGGTGAAACCCAAAGTGTATATTACATCACCTATATTTAAAAAAAGAAAAAGAAAATATAGAAATCCTTAATGAAGGAAAACACTTCATTCAAAAACAAATATTTTTCATCTTGCTCATAGAAATCTTTCCCTATAGTTACAAGTGATAAGCTCATCCGTCGGTTGTCTGAGCCACTGGCTGCCTGTATAGAAATCAATCTGCTGTTAGGATGGAGTCCGGAAAAAAATAATAAATGCTACTGCCGCTCCTTGATGCCAGGGAGGTGAGGGTGGGCAAGCTGGTGAGGTTGTGCCACCTGTCTTCAGCATACGAGCAATCCAATGTCGTTGTGAGACACCTTTACATCACAGCGCACCTCTTCTCCTCTGATGGCACGTTCCCGTCGGCCTTCTCCATCTCCAAGATGATCCGCTTGAAAACCTCCACCGCGGTCTGCGTGGCGCGACATAACACAGGGCTTGGGTCACGCAAGAGAAATGCCGCCGTGGACGTCCCAAATCAGTGGGTGGCAGTCAACAATGGCGTTAACATATTGAATGCTAGATTATTGTCATTATTGTCAATTGTAACTCTTAACCTGAAGACCACCTCATATCTTAGAATGTTAGTATTTATTCTGTCAATTGATTGATTGAAATTAAAGTTAATTTGTAGCTAATCTCCTTTCAATGGCGATGGTATTCAGAGCACAGTAGTGGTTGCCAACAAATGAAAGCCATCATTTGCTACATCCGATAGCATTGAGTGAGCTCTTGTGCTTCTGGACCCAAGTGCTGTATCCAACACTGTGAAACACAATCCACCAAGACTTCCTGCAAATGGGCACAGGCCTCAAACATTGTCCCCGCTGCGTTTCAGTCACAAGTCTCAGTCAGAGCAGAACATGTTTCACAAGTATTAGGATGTAACTCACTAAACTATGGCATTCCATAAGGGCCAGTCCTCTTTCTCTAAATGTTCCTTTTTGGTTTGATTGCCAGTAGACATGGGCTTTGCATATGCCGTACATAAAGGCTGTGTCCCGTTAGTTCCTATTCCATACCACGGTTTCAGAGCCGTGATGACTAAAATGAAGGGTTCAAAGGCTACGACTTTATCCCAAAGTAAACACAAGTACAAACTGTATGTAAAGCCATGATACCTCATTCTCCTTGGCTGAGGATTCCATGAACGCAGCACCCCATGAATCAGCTAGTTTCTTGCCTTCCTCTGGCTTGATCACTCTGTGACGAATAAAAGATTGAGAATTTTAACGACAGTTCAGGAGTCTATATTATAATAATTGAAACTTCATTCATACTTCATTATGTATCTGTAAATGTATTATCAATACAATTTTCTTTCAAATTTTGTTTTACATATTCTTTAAGAACTTAAATGGTAGGAAACAAAAAAAACAGAAGGAAAAAAGCCAGTTGAATGATGTCATTAGGCACAACTCCAGGTATGTACATTCCTATACATGACAAGTACAAATTCTGAATGTGATACATTGTCATGTTGATCAGTAATAAACGTGAAGTAAAATGATCATGGTATTTTAAAAAGAGCATTTAAAAAGAAGCTAAACAAGCATACAGCACGCTTTGTCAACAGTATTACCTTTCCATGTGGAGATCTTTTTTGTTTCCTACAAGAACAGTAGGAACCCTAAAATTAACCACAAAAAAATCAAATATAAAAAAGATTGTAAAAGCAAGACTACATTACTCACAAAATGCTTTGATGAAAACAGTAAACTTACTGTATCTTTCCAACCATATCTAGTAACTTGTCATGTAGAACCTGCACAACTTCAAAACTGTAAAGATGAAGATCCAAACATAATGTAATTAATTAACATCAATGATATGGTCCATTGCCGGGGGGGGCAATGGCCCCTCCCTTCAAGGAAAATAAAAATATAAAAATAAAGAAAATGACATTGTTATGGTGGCAGCTGTACAACACATTACATGTACTGTACAAAATGTACAATACGCGACATTGCATGCAAATTCAAAATCTCAGTCTACTCACCTTTTCATTGAGGTCACTGCATAGACGAGAACATAGCCATGGATGTCCATTGAGTGGGACTGAGGGAAAATTGAATACTCATCCTGAAACAAAAGGGGAAGACAATTATTCAATTATATCACCCAAGCCACTTGGCCCACAATGGAATTGCGATTACTATTTCAATTTACTTGCCTTTATCCATATATCTGAAATGCTACCCTTTTAGTTGCCAGACAATTATATGTATGCTCTCAGAAAATAGATAACTGCAATGTCTATTCATCCAATAACTTTACAAGAATGCAAAATCTTACTTGTCCAGCTGTATCAACCAGCTGAAGATTGAAGTCTTGGCAATTGACAGAAACCATTTTGTTGAAGGCTGAGAGATATAATAAAATCGTTAAACATAAAATTGGAAAATATTTTTTCCATGCGTTACAATAGCTTACAAACTACTGAAGATGACCTACTGTTTTCGATAGTGGGGTCATAGGAGTCAACGAATTGTCCTTCCACAAACTGTATTGTGAGAGATGATTTGCCTGTGCAGGGAGAAAATACAACTATACAGTATTATCTGAAAGAGATATTTACCAACAGTTTATCACGATTATGAATTGCATTGTATAGCTTCTAGAATAAATATTTTACATCAATTTAATTGAGTACGTAATGGGCGAAATTGAAGTTTTATGAATTGGGAGTTAACGTTCAGCTTTTGCTTCACATATACATGTCAAATCTTAGCACACATTGTTTTAGCATGTCTTCGACTTTCAGAAGCTAATATCTGAAACAGCCAAATGGCAGGCTTAATCTCGTTTTATGCCGAATGAGTTAACTCCAAAGAGGACCACATAGGGCGAGTTAACTACGTAAACAAGGCAGCTTGTTTGGATGTTCAGATAAAGCCAGCAGAAGTAAACACAAGTTAGCTAGCCTCACTCGTGTCGTAAGGACATCATTACGTGTTAGCCAGCTAGCTAGCACTAGCTAAAGTTAGCCATGCACAATCTTGTGTACTCACCTACAGATCTGTAACCTATCACAGCAATTTTCCGGTATTTTGGTTGAGGCATCGTGTTCGAAGGGTTGTTAGTGGAGTTTAAAAATGTTGCTTTCCACTGGGTTTAAATGCAAAAATAAAACTTTATGGCCACATTCGTGTTACGTCACGTGACAACAACAAACTTTTGCGGCCAGCCTCGACTTTACTCCACCGGGCGTCAGTTGGGAAGCTCTCCGACCACCTACAGCTGCCACAAATGTTCCTTCTTTCACTATTTGGCGTCCAATTACTACTACCTTTTCAGTCGCTAGATAATCAATTCGCGCCGGTACAGATATTTGCGCTAAATTTGCAGACGAAAGACCGTATTCACAGCACTTGCTTAACGGAAAGTGACATTGTGTAAGCACACCGTCGTAAAACTAGAAGATACGTCATGACAGAGGTCACCCGTCGTGCGTCCAAACAATGGGCAACAGTAATTTAGTCGTAGTAAAAAATAAAGACCGACGTAGAGGTTTTCACTGTATTATATCGCGAAATCTGATCGTTTGGGCTTTTTTTTTTGCTACAAACGGCTTTCTATGATTGCAATTTATTTGGAAAGCAATGTTGACCAAATTGATTTGCCACTATAACGATGTGTTAGGTTATCTAACACACGTTTGATTGCAATCAAATATAAGATACGGTTCTGTTTTTTATGATGACAAATCACCTTTCAACAGTTGTGGACCTTTTATTATAATATAAAATAAAGTTCAGTGTGCGTATATTTTCCGATTGTCCGATTTTAAAAAAATGTGTTAAAAAAATTGTTCATCAATAATTATTTGATGTCAAATGTCTTGCTGTTGATTTATTAGACCATTCCAACAAAGACATTGTAAATCAGAATTAGTAACAGTTTTGTTTGTATATAAAGTGTCCATCTCACGATTAAATATAAATTACTTTGTCCAGGACAAAGGAAGTTGCCAAAAATGTTACCTCCAATAATTGAAAAGATAAGCAAGAAGCCAAACTCCACCTTTCTCCTAGGGAAGCAGTTTTACTTATTGTTATCCAGAGCTTCTGGCTTCATCCAGAAGATCTATTGTCTGTGTGACACAAAAGTAAGCCTAACAAAGGGTATTAGAATAACCTCCTCTACTCACAGAGGTGCACCAATGACCTAAATGCCACTATATCCCGCTCCGTCAGTGTTTTGTAATACACGGTCAATCTGTCAATATCAGTATATAACAATTAATTCAGACCTTAGATGATTTCAGTTTTATCTTTAGATTTTTCCTTTTGTAAATTAATTAATTAAACCATTAACCACAGATGCATATAGTATGCCTATACAATGTTTTTTAATAGCTCCTATCTTATATTAATGTTCATTGCCATTCAAATATTTACCAACAATCAAGCCTTTTGATTGGTGTCATAATAGGGAAACCCATCAGTAATATTAAGTCTGTTTTTTTATATGGCATTTCATATGTGCATTGGCATACATTAATAGAATGCTGTAAGCCACTTTCCTGAGAATTCAAAGCATGGGGAAGGAGCAACTCTACTCTTGCACTCTGTGGAACCTCTCCTCCTGAATTATGACAATGTTTTGGGAGATTTTGGTGAAGGCCTGGACAGACCTCGATGTCATTAGCATTGACAGAATTAGTGGTGATCCCTGCCATAAATACACTAAAACCCAATCACAGTAGTACACTTTTCGCCCACTCTCACACCTGATTGTAATTAAGTCCAGTTGGAGAACCACATTCCATAAGACATTCCAAAGGCACCTACTAGGGGAGATGCCTATTCCCAAACAGAGGCTTGTCTTTGCTTTTGGAAATTCAAAATATGTGTGACATTGTATGATCACATCAAAACCATCATCTAGAAAATCAAGCTGGTGAACATAAGAATGGGAGAATAATTTGATGGAACCCTTATCCTCTTTCTAGCCACAAAATAAGTGAGAGAGGGGAGGGGAGTGAACTGAGGTGTGTTTTTTGACGGTTTTGACCCATAGATCCAATAGCTTTCCAGTTAGTATCCCAAAGTATGTCTCAGAGATTAAGCTGAAATGTGTAAAGTTATGATAAAGAATCTGGTAAAGTGAACAAAACTATAAAATCGTGCCCTTGCAATTAGCATTCAATTATTTGTGGCAGGATGCCAAGTAAGTACCCCAGTTGAACTTGGTATTGTTGTTAATTGACTTGATTGCCTATATTCACAGGAATCGAACATTGTATTCATGTATTTTCATATACTTTTCATTAAACCCATTATATCGTTCCATGTCCACACCTGTGGACCGGAAATTATTTAACAATTCAACAAACAGCTTCCGGGACATGTTGTCGTCATACGGAAAAACAAGTAGATGAACATTTTAGTATTAACGGCCCAAACGGCGCCATCGGGAGAAGGTAATAAATGTGAATAATGTCGAGACGACTAGGTCACAGTGACATTTGTATCTCAATGAATAACGCGAGTTTGTTGTTTCTACTGGTTCACATATATTATTAGGAACAGGATAGCCTAAGTCGATGTGTTGCTAAATAGAGTTAGCATTATGGGAGGGGGTGGCTGCCATAGCAACCGTCTAAGAAACATTGTGGTGCTGATGGCTAGCTTAACCACAGCTAGATGAGACATTCACTATCATATTGACGTTAAAAATCAACGTTGATTGCGTCATATCACCATTTACTTGGATGGCAATTTAGAGTAAGCAATTAGCGATGCCACGCTGTTTTGTCTTTTGTTTGCTAAAGTTGGAGTGAAATTGCATCTATGGCCGAAAACTAGCTTAACATTACCCATCGGAGGGCGATAGGCGACGCTGGACACATCTCATTTACTGCTACAGTCAGTAATTTAACGTTAATTGCTCCGTGTCGATCCAACGTGAATATATATTATGAACTGTCTTCAAATCTATCTGTTAGTTAAGCCTAGACTTCTAATCATTTACTCGTGGTGTAAAAGACACACGGAACCTGCTGCTCTCCCGCTGCTAATGTTGGCGCTAGCAAACGTTCCTGTCTGGTAAACATGAATCAGTCCAGTAGCACAGTTACCTATGCCATTATTTGGTAAAGTAGACATCTGGATAACAGTTCGCTAATTCATTTTGTAGTGACAGGATTGCTTCACTATAGATTGGCAAGTAAATCAAATTTGCTAGCTAACATTGATTAGCATAATTGATGCTGGCTTTAATCTGTCTAACTTGATATTTTAACATACTTTTTTTGTTGTAAATAAAGCAAGTGGCGTTTTACAGCGTATCCAGTCAACTATATATATATCAATATATAGATCTAATGTCGTAATCGTGTCGATTTTCCGTGTCTGTTTCCCTATTCCCTATGCGGTTTAAAAGTTATGTATTTGTATTGCGTTCAAAGTTATAAATGTCTCGTTTTTCCATTTCCACTCGTTTGTCTATTGACCAACAGTAATTCTTCTGTTCTAATATTTAGCTCGTTTGAGTATGGATGTAGATGACTGCAATGGCTCGTCCTATATATCAGGTATGCATCTAAAAGGTGGGAATGGCAGTTTATTGAGTGTCTACTAACACTAGAAATTCCCACTGACGTCAATGTAAAAAAAAAAACCCATCTTCTTTTGAGGTGCAGCAAGTGGTGAATCTTCAGTGGAGAGGGAGTTCACTGGGGCGCTCGGAGGTCCGACAGCAAGTACTCCCAACAGCCAGCAGACCTCTCCTAGTCGCTCCCTTAGTGGTCAGTGGTGGTTCAAAATCAGAACCCTTTAAGAAAACCATTACGGTTTATTGTTTTGATCGAACGGTGATGCTCTCCAAATGTATACTACCTTGTGTAATATTCACAAGAATTTTCATAATAATGTCTTGAACGTCATTTCTGAAAAATCAACTTTTCCTCTTTTTCTCCCAGCTAACTCTATTAAAGTGGAGCTGTACAGTGACGATGAGCCAGGCCGCGGCACTGAAGAGGATAGAGGGGATCACAGAGAGGAGGGTGGTCTGGAACAGGGGGGTGATGTTGGGGGAGGCTACAGGGAGCTAAACAATGCTGAGACCATGACGACCGGAGCGACCAGACTTCCAAACGGGAAGCTCAAGTGCGACATCTGTGGAATGATCTGCATCGGGCCAAACGTCCTCATGGTGCACAAACGCAGCCACACAGGTGATTTTTGCATTGCTTTTGCTACACAAAACGAAAAGCTCACACTGCAGAGTGATTCTGTAAAACATATAGTTGGATTGAACTTTTCATTGCACAAATCAATAATTTGCATTATGAATGAGCTATTCAAATCTCCAAGAGTCTCCTGTTAGTTCAGTGAATGAAAGTGCTGTTTGTGTGCTGCAGTTGATTTAGTTTGTATGTATCATAAGAAAAGAAAGAAATACAATGTGTCTTTTCTATAACAAACCTTGAAACTGTCTTTGAGGCTAGTAGAGATACGCTCCTAAGAATTCAACGTCCACAAGAAGATACATCCTCTGCCGGTTGAGGAAAGGGAAAAACACCAGCCATCAAGGCTTCAATTGTTGGTAATTCTATTCTACAAACAATTGATGAGCAAAACTATAATTTAGGACACGCAATCTGACAGAACATCATATTGAACTGGTAGAACAAGTCATCTGCTGGACAAGGCTAACTAGCATGAGCTAGCATTTAGAATCTGTAGAACTAAAATCTAGAACGAAAATCACACTGTGTGGTGAGTGGATGCGCGCTGAGTGTTGTGTCAGTGAATCCTGCAGAAATACTCTCTTGATGATATGTAGAAAAAGAAAGTACCCCACACAAACTCACTCTATTGTTGTTTGATCTACTCAAAGGTGAGCGACCCTTCCAGTGTAATCAGTGCGGTGCCTCGTTCACTCAGAAAGGAAACCTTCTTCGACACATTAAGTTGCACTCGGGAGAGAAGCCCTTTAAATGCCCCTTCTGCAGTTATGCCTGTCGTAGAAGAGATGCACTCACTGGCCACCTTCGCACTCATTCGGGTGAGAGGGATTTGAACACATTCATACACATACATCACCTCGGTCCACTTCAGCCTGCACTTCATTTGAATCACCTCATGAATTTCTTATAGGCCTCATTGCCCTTTGTGCCAAACGTTACCACACTATTCTTACCATTAGCCATGTCTATGCTCTTAAGTGCCAGGGAGAGCTACTCGTATGCAGTTAATGCAATCCTGTGGCTCAAATCCATGAATATCATTTTTTCCCCAATTTTTTTATTCATAATAATTCATGGTTTCTAATAATGTAAGGCTGGTTCCATATGGGCAGGACCTGTACATTTATATTTGTTTTTAGTTGCAACTCATTCAAATCAACTCAAATAGCCATGGATTGCACTACAGTATTTCTTTCACCCGAACACCAGCACATTTGCACACATTGTGGTTTTGCCTCTGAAGTTCAGTGACTCTGTTTCCTTAAAAATGATGCGGCCCTCCCCGTTTGTCTCCAGTCTCCTCCCCCACTATAGGAAAGCCATACAAGTGTAGCTACTGTGGCCGGAGTTACAAGCAGCAGAGCACCCTGGAGGAGCACCGGGAACGCTGCCACAGCTACCTGCAGAGCCTGGAAACGCAGCACCCAGCTGGTGCTCAGATTCCAGGTAAATTGTGCCTTGAAAAGCAGGCACGTGGTTCCGCGGTAACTGGCAACCTACCTTACCTGACGACAATCCCACTGAGATAGATGGACAATGATCAGTCTCAATAACGTGTCAAACTTAGGATGCCTAGACATTAGCGGATTCTAAATTGGACAACGGGGGTGATATTCAGCACACTAAACATACAAAAAGAAATCTACACTGACCTGTAGATTTCAGAAATATTTAAAGGGATAGAAGCACTTATTGAATAAGTCAACTTATAAACTTAGCTGGCCAAACAAAGAACTAACAGCAGGGGAAATGTCTCTACCATAGCATGGTGAGGAGTAATAATTATACATTTCATTTATAACACTTTTAATTGAGTTAAAAATCCAAGCTGAATAACCTCAAGAAGCCAGAGCATGATATCAGGTAGTTTCGGGCTTTTACTCTTGTCACTACAAGTAGAAACCTGGTCATTGGCTCTCTATGAACAGTAGCTTAGAAACGTCTTGTACTCGAGACACAGGGTGGAATTCATGCCACATTTTCAGAAACTACATTAGAATAATGTCATTCCGCTTGCAGGAGAGGAGATGAGAGAGCTCGAGTTCATACCCGACTCTCTACTGCAACCTTCCTCTGACAAGATTGCATTCATCGATCGGCTCACTAATAGCATCACCAAACGAAAGAGATCTACACCACAGAAATTTGTAGGTGAGCGATTAATATGCAAATGTGAAGTAGTTGAGGTGACCAGGAACCCCACTGGCCTAACAGGTAATGGTGCTTGATGTAAGTGTCGCACTCAACAATACTGGCTATTCCACTCTCAGTGTAGTACTTGATTTCCTCATAAGAAACGGTACAGTAGCACAGTTGGCTGTGGGATTGGAAAGCAGTAACATTGAACCTGATGTCCTATACGTTTTTTTTTTTTGCACAGCTAAAGGCTAACATGCAGAAAGCTCTATGTGCAGTATGGTAGCGAAATTAAACAACTGTATATTAAGACAATTGCATTTGGGATTTCCGCCCGCCCGCGCCGGTGGAAGAGAGGCCGCCGAGGGCCATGAGGACCTGTCCGCGGGCCGCGGCCACGCGCCCTCGCCTAGCGACGGCTGCCAAGACTCCACGGACACGGAGAGCGTGCACGACGAGCCGTACGGTAGCGGCGCGCCCACGCTGCACCTTCACGACAACAACCACAACCGCCATCACCTCCTCTGCTACAACATCCCCCCGCTGGCTCTCCTGCTGCACCACAGGACTAGAGGAAGACCGAGCTTTTATTTCCACTTTGAACAAGTAACATAAGAGTCTGAGCTTGTTTGACAAAGAGCTGCCGTCCCCTGTAATGGAAAATCTGTGGAAGGTAGTGGAAGATCCATGAGTAGCATGGGAGCATGCTATACATGTGTCTTCTGTGCCTTATCCTAGGGTGAACTTTTACCGAGATGGCTGAATGTTTAGACTTGCCTCCAAGGCTGAAGTTGGATTGACCCAGACTAACGCGGAGCCATTATCTCGTGAAGTTGTTTTCCAGCGTCTGTGCAGGTGTCCTATCTGTGCAGTCGCCTAGGCAACCCAACTTGCCCATGTTCCCCCTTTCCATTCTTTAGTATATCAACTCTGTGTTCTCTCTGTTCGGGGCTCTCACCTTCTTGCAAGCGTTAGACGCACGTCGGATTGTGAGACCCCTCGAGCTCGAGCTTTGCTTTTATTGCATCTTATCCTGTACTCTGTTTAATAATCTTTATAAACTTACAATTATTATCAAGAACAAAGT
>OMKP01067351.1:0-24910 GCA_900302375.1 Bathygadus melanobranchus | reverse complement strand
TTGGCAACAGTTTGATGGCATCTGAATCAGTAGGCAGCAGTTTGGCAGTCCTGCCACGAACAGAGATCCTCATATACTGGATACTTTCCTTTGGTTCTCATTTCTACGCTTTCTATGAACTGCACAAATTCTCCAAAGGTAAAGAAAACTACATACATTTGATTCAAATTATGGATTTGAAAATCAGCCCCACTGATTGTAATCCCTCCTCGCAGGCCCTAATTAACACTTGCAATACACCCAAAAGCTGTTCATCGGAACTCTGTCAATATTAATAACTAACAAAAAAAATTATTTTCATCCTAGAACATGAAGGCGGATTGGAGAGAGATTTGCAGCTGGAAACGGGACTTCTTCCAGGCTTTAAGAGGGTACGTTCCAGTACAAACTCTAGTGCATTTTGAAAAACTAGTGTGGATTACTCGTATGGGTTAACATTTAATGTTAATCCATAACTTAATATGACAGAATTTTGAGTTTACTTATTACTAGAAATCGTAGGGCTACTACTGGAAATTGTTGGTTATTGCTGATGCCCCCCAATCAAAACCTAACAGAAGAATTCTAAATATTTTCTGTTTAGTAACCATATAGGCTATTAGGTACACAGGATGCTGATGTAAGCTGTAATTAAGTAGCTACACATGTAAGCCATTCTGTCTTGGTGTTTTTATTTACATTCTTGGAACACAATAGGAAGTTAGTTGTCTCTGTCAGGACCCTGCAGACTTTGAGTGGAGTTTCTGGAATGAATGGACCAGGAAGTCTCTGCTGTGGACTCTCACTGGCCATGGTTTGCTATCCATTTCCACAGGCATCTTTATACCCAAGGTAGGTGGAGAATACTTCATTTTTACACCCGTTTAAAGGCATCACAGCTATGTTGATGTTATACATATATGTTATACATATATGTCTGTTCAATGGGTGTTACACAGTGGTGCAGTCACAACACTACTTTTTTTATACTCTTCAACATACCAGAGTTAAATAAACATTAATTTGCCTTCCAATCAGATTCATCATTGGCGTACAGATTCGCATTGGCAGAGTGTAGTGACTTTTGTCTTGTCGTCATCATTCAACTCTGGCTGCATGGTGGACATGTTAAAAATACATATGACCTATAGGGCTGAGCCAGAATATTTGAATATTCTAATATTTGCTCGTTAGGTAGGCCTAGGTATTAGAATCTCAAATTAGGATTTGAATGCGTTGTTTTTTCTTATTTTCATTTATTTATGCCTACGAATATTTGCGAACATAGGAAGTTTGATTACATTTTGTCTGAATATCCCAGATATATCCCAGGGATAACATACAAAAATATGTGAGGGCTGGAGACATCCCTCAGTCCGAGACATTATTAGAATACTTCAGGCTTTGACACCTCCAGTGTGAGAATAGGCAAGACCGACAGAGACAGACTTTAAATTAAATAATATTTATTCAATGTTTTCGGGTTCTCCTCAGGATTTAGTTGCGCTCCCACTCGTCAGTTGTGGCCAAAGAAATAAGAGATTGCGACAACCCGGGGGTTAATAGTTTTAGAAGGGTTTTAATAATGAATGTATTTAACAGCTATTTCAATATTTAAACAAGGCCAAAAGAGACCAAAAGCTCTACCTACGAATAATAACGGATTGGCAATTTAATAGACATGAATAGAACAGGTAGCAATGTTTTTTCCTTTTATGGTGATCCGTCAACCACAATAGTGCCTGTGTGATTTCTCTTTGCGTGGTAGCGCTAGTCCTGCCGTGCAGTCTCATCATCACTTTGCACAATGTTCAAACCACCTCTTTGCGATATTCATAATTGAAATAGGCCTACTCTCATACTATGAAATTATGTCTTCGGAAACTTTGAGGCTACATTGAAGCTCTGCCTTAACTGAGTTGGATTCGGACCCATTGTGCAACTGAAGTCCACATTCGGAAAACCTAATGAATATTCCAAACTTGAAATTATGTATTAGGGTCAGCCCTAATGAGCTAGCAACACATTGATTCCTTGGTTACTACACGCTTATTATTTTTTAACTATAGGAATAAAGGTCATTTTGGACCCTACATAGGCCTATGGAAAGATAATTATTCCAAATGATTTGTAGGCAACTGCTCTTTTATTTTGTATTTATCTGATGACTAATGGTTAAAAACATGGCTGCGCCACAATATCCGTACTGAAACGTCTCTTGTTGCAACGTCCCTAGCCTCTGTTCCCCCCCACCACTACTCTCCCAACAGCTCAGAGTGACGGTGCTGATGGTGTATGGCCTTCTGGCAGCTGGCAGTGTCTTAGGCGTGAAGGGTGTGTGTGTGCTGCTGCTCCACCTGGGCCTGTCCTTCACGGTGGCTCAGCTGCGTCGGCCGATCCTGTGCTGGGCCTGCAGTCTGCTCTCCCTCTCCACCCTCCACATCCCACCACTGCAGAAGATACAGGTAGGATCAGGTACAATGTTACAGTACAGGCGCCATAACATTATTAGGAACTGTGGATGCCTATTGTTATTCTAGGAATTCTTATTAGGTATTCACAGAGTGTCTGTGAATACATATTGTGATACATATTGTAATTGTGGGAATTATTAGGTATTCACAGAAACTCTGAATGGTATCCACAGAGTATATTCATAAATAAGTATGCATATTTAACTCATTGCACATTCATTCAAGACACAAGTTGACTCCTATTAATATTAAAATGTAACTCAACACGTGACTTAATAATAGAAAGTAGCCTACATATTTGATTGTGCCGAACAGAAATAACAGTATGATGAAACCCAGACGATGAGATGACTACAAATTATTGTAGACTCAAAACTGCATTTGCCCTAACATTAATCATCACCCCAGATTTAAGAGCTGTTATTTGAGTTACATTTGTTAGAAATGCCATAGCCATCTATTAGTGAGTGAAATGTCAGTTCCAAGGATCACGTCAATATTTCATGAAGTGTGTGTCTGATACTGGAACACATTAAATTAATTTAATTAATTAATTTAACATTTAATTAATTTACTCAGTAAAGACATATCTTGATGAAATGAAAGAAGCAATTTTACAATAATCAGGAATATGCTGTGTTCCTCTCATAAAGTAAAGATGTGTGTGCAGTACTTAGTTGGTATTAGTTGGTTACACGGCTGTAATGTAAACAGACAAACACAAGATGGTGCAAGATACTAACACAATATCAGACTGAGGCTTTGGTTTTACTTCTATTTTACCTGTATGCTGTTCAGGGTATTTATTCTTGGTTATGTCATCAGGCTTCAAGTATCAAGTATTTATTATCTCAAAGTATTGTGTTTATTGTCTTGGTCAAGTGAAGAAAAATATATTTTCACTGCCACTAACAGAATCCATATACCTTGGCTAGAATATTGTGGAAGAGGCTAATGTATCCAATGGATATTTAAAATATCTTTATGTAACAGTTTTTTATTAAAAAGGACAAAAAATGCTCTATCTGTGCGCTTTTTCCCATGGCTTCTGGCGAATGAAAGGACTCTAATAATAGAAGTAATGAAGGCATGTTCCCCTGACAGAGAGGCTGGTATGACACAGAAGAGCAATACTATCTGCTGCTGTTTAGCGTCGCTGTCTGCGGCCTCCGCGTCATCAGCTTCAGCCTGGAGCATTGCTGGCGCCCCCTGGAGTCCAGTGGGGTGGTGCAGCTCTTCTGGTTACTTTCCTACTCTTTTTACCATCCCTTGTTCTACAATGGGCCGATTATCACCTACAAGGACTACACACAGCAGGTAATTCATGGTGTCCGGTGTTTATTGGTCTCTGTGTTTATGTATTATGCCCACTCCCACTCACTGCAGTCAGATTTAGGGGTGGTGCTTGTAGCCGGAATGTTTGACGTTTGACGTTACCTGGCAACACAAAACGGGCAACAGGTAACTAATGCAATAGAATGCCCATAGAGGGAAATTATACTCCATATTCACATCTTACATCACACTTTGCGCATTTCAGTTGGGATTTGGATCAGGATCCAACATTAAACATTACAATGTAATCAGCACTTTTCATTTAAAATTAGCTATTATTTGGTTTTACTTAAATGGCAAAATAAACCATTTTGTGTGACACATTCAGCCAGACCCTATACCAAGCCAGTAGCCACCCATAAGTCACATACACTGCAAACAACTGTTTGTGTGGCTGTCCTCCGCAGATGCGGCGCTCTGCTGGGGAAAGCTTCCACATGGATGGCGTTCTTCGTTCCGTGGCGCTCCAAACAGTCAGGATCGTCCTGTGGTGGCTGACGGCGGAATACATGATCCATGCCATGTACATGCACTCCATCCAGGCTAACGAGACCTACTTAGACAGCCTCCCCCCCTGGGCCCTGGGTATGCCCCCACCACCTCATTAAGGAGGATTTCAGGAGAAGATTTCATGTAAAAGACTCAGTTCCAGACCCATGTCTGGATACAAAGTGGGGAAGATGTAGGCTACAGAAAGGAAAATGTCCCATAAGAAATGCAGAACACATTGTTTATGAAAAGCAGTGAAAGTAAAAGCATTTAATACAACTCACAAAATATCATTGATGGAATTAATTGGTCAAATTGGTGGAGACAATACACGTAATAAAATGTGCATGTACACAGGGAATATCCAGTTGGAAATCCAATTGGTATTGGATTTCATTGTTTCTGTGGCTTTTATCGAATATGTCGACTCGTGTCTACTGACTGAAATTACATCCCATCTGCTTTTGTCTTTTGTTAAAAAAAGCGACAAACATTTACACCTGCTAACCGCCCTTCCATCGCATCGGAAAGTTTGTACATTTCAAAATGGCGGGCAGGATGTTCATTCACATCATCCCCCTGTTCTTCTAATGTTTTTTACCCATATGTAACCACCGTCTCCCTGTGTCTCATCTGGAAGGTGGTCTGGCGCTGGCTCTGGTCCAGTTCTTCTACATCAAGTACCTGGTGCTGTTCGGTGTTCCCTCCATGCTGGCCTCGCTCGATAAGCTGTCCCCCCCCACGCTGCCCCGCTGTGTGAGCACCATGCACAGCTTCACAGGCATGTGGAGGTGCGACACAGACACACACACACACAAAAATTAATGGAAACCCCCTGTTACACGACGCTTCTTAAGTTTTATTTTTGGTGATTTTTCTCTGTTCTATCTGCTGATCTGCAGAAATAGGAAATATTTTGCAACTTAAGGGGAGACGATTCTATTGAATTATCTTAGTATTACATTTTTTCTGTTGTGGCTGTATAGTCTTCAAAAATGGGAATGTTGGGATTCTATTTTGAAAAGCTGAGTTGCATTCTTGTGGGAACATAAACCATTTTGGACATTTATGCTGGAAAGGAAGTCCTTCCTATGCGGCAGTCCTCTAGTTGAGCTTTAAATCTATACAGTTGAACGGTACATTTATATAAAAACTTGCTGCAGCATTTGTCCGTTTATATCCAGCATCTGCTTTGGTTTTTGATTGTGGTTCTTTTTTTTTTCGTATGGCAAACGTCAAACTGAATAGCCTACAAACAGCTAAAATGACAAGCCGTCAAGCAATTACATGAAATGACATAAAAGTAGACAGTGATGTGTACCACAGAAACCTTTAGACCCCACTCACCTACATTTAGTCCAAAGGCTCATTTTAATATATTTTTAAAAACGCCACCTTGCAGTCCATAACCTCATCACACTTGCTGGCAACCAATATGGCTACACCTGTTCCCTCATTTGTCTGATCAATTTTCAAGCCATTGTGACCTGAAAAACTGTTTCCTATTTTTCCTTTCTGGACTATATCTATATATATTTTTATATTTTTTTTTTCCCCTCATTATTTATATATATATAATGTAATTCCACATTGTCGTGACCTCGGGATACTTTTTAATTGTGCGGAGTGATCCGAGACTAGAGTGGGCCTGGTGGGTTTGTTAAAAACCCACTGTGGAGTACTTCAAGTGGTCAACAATCAGATTCTCTGAGCACAGTACTTTATCGCATCTCCTGTCGTTTATGGCAATCACAACAATTGTTCACCATGACAACAAAAAAACAACAGGAAGTGGGCCATTTTCTAAAGAAAACAAACAAACAAAACAAGTATACTCCCTTTCCCAATCCATTGTGGACAATTAAGGGTTTATTAATGTTAAGGTTGTATTATCAGTATATTCTTGGTGTTTCTATATTAGATTATTTGTATTGTTATGTTGCATTATTAATGTAATGTTGTAAAGATTCTTTCTTTAAACCAGACATTTACCAGAGCAATAACTTCCAAGTGAAATAATACACGACATAACACCCAGACAGCTTCTTCTCCATAGGGCTACACTCGCAAGCTTTGTGCCAATAAAAACCTTATTATTGTGTCTTCATTCTCCTGGAAAAAAACAAAAAACTGCAGGTAACAATATTCCTTCTGTCAGACATGACTCTCCAACACATGTCAATGAGACAACAAAAGGATGAACATGCACCATTGTGTCTTGCATTGTTTTCTCCATTTTAATTTCTGTATGAAAATGATGCCTAACAAGCTACATTCAACCCCTGTAAGGTAAAAATTGAACCTGGCCAATGCTAAAATACAGATAAAATAGCTGGTGTTGTGGTGTTCTAAGCAGGGTGTTTGTGGCCTAAACATCAAGTCTATAAAGGTGTCTTGTACAGTTTAGATAGAGCAGTGCTTGACCTTGGCATTTCCCAGACTCAAACAAACCCGCCTTTCTGCCTGTAACCAGCAAGGATAAATCCCCGGTCTTAACGAGATCCGGTCAAATAAGGGTGGTGGGGTTCAGAGGCGTAAAAATAAAAAGACTAAATTAAATGAAGTTCAGGTTATTGTGTTGACCGATGTGCTGACGCAGCTCTCCCCTCCGCTGACGTCGGCCGACACAGCGTCTCTGGTATCGATGTAGCGTGTAAATCTGTCCAGTGTCTTTTATTGATGATGAGCAACACTTTATAAGCAGGGTTAAGAGACAACCTTTCAATTCCTAATGCGCCCTGAGCACGATCACACGCACACATGGATGCACACATGGGTGCGTGCACACACGCACGCCCATACACAGCGTACACACAATCATGCATATATATACTCACGCACGCACAGACACACATGTACACACAGGTCTATTTTAGTCATTTCTGAGAGTGTTCAGGTGTTTCTGAGCCTCGTCTATATCAGTATGTAAATTTCTGACTCAATAGTAATTTTTTTCCCTTCCTCTTCTCATTGTAGGCATTTTGATGAGGGTCTCTATCGATGGCTCATCAGGTAAGAGCCACTTCCCCTATTCCGGGAGTTCTCTCCAATTGAAATGTTAATGATATTTTTTTTAATGACGCATTTTGTTTTGCAATGATTCCCAGAAAAAAAAAACTATCGCAACTGGGCTTCTTTTGTTTGTTTATGTCTGACAAATGTATAAGCAATTAATTGTAGCAGCCTCATTACCATTCTATGCCACCATTCTGTGGCACAGAATAGAATTACCCCCTAAAAGGTGTCATTCTCCAACTTCCTGCCAAAATGGAACATTTTAAAGTCCTACATTTTCATAATGATAAGGGGTGACTCTTTTGTCTTCCAGTTATTTGTTTTTCCAGTTATTTATTTAATATTTTCTTGGCGAAATGCCAGCTTGTTAAATATGCGTATATATAATGTTGACATAATGCATTTTCTTACATGTACTTTAAACAACACAAATTATTAGTTTGTCTGCTTTTAGCAATGGACGATCGGCTGAACAGACCCTCTAGGGAGCTGGTCGCTCATACATTTACATTTAGAGCATTTGGCAGACGCTTTTATCCAAAGCGACTTACAAAAAAGTAACCCATTTGTCAAAAGAGGGAGACAACAATATATCGCTGAAGGTAGACTGCAATTAGAATAGGACAAGTTACAAGCATTCCTGGTTGCCAGGTCAATAGAGCAAGTTTACAAACTTACAGTTGCTAGGTTGGCTCCTTACTGTACAACAGCAGGTAGCCAGGATAAGGTGCTACACAAGCTAAGTTATATTTCAAGTGCCGGGACATACCAGCGTACAAGATCCTACAAAGAGCTCATAAGAACATTCGTTGTCATACTTGTTGTAATGGTACACTGATTTATTATTTATTAGGGGTCCTACGAAATCCGTAGGAACCCTATTGTATTTGTTATTATTATAGTTATTATTAGGGGTCCTATGAAATTAGGAACCCTATTGTATTTGTCATTATTATAGTTATTATTAGGGGTCCTATGAAATTAGGAACCCTATTGTATTTGTCATTATTATAGTTATTATTAGGGGTCCTATGAAATTAGGAACCCTATTGTATTTGTTATTATTTTTTATTTTTTCCTGACAAATTTGGCTATATTTCAAAAAATGTGGCCATATTTCAAAAAACAATTTATACAACAAACAGTTGTATAAATTGTAACTTGTAAAATGAGTAAGGGATGGACCAAAATCGCCCATAGGTGGCGCTATAATAAGCGTTTGAATGTCAAAAATTCAAAACGCTGGCATTGCCACTAGGAAAGTGCAATATGCATGAAAATACTGTCACTATTCCTCATGATGAACAACTTTGTCTGGACACTGGTGCAACTATACAGTCCTCAAATTCAGATTAAAGATGGCAGAGATATACATTTTTAGGTAAAATATACACATTTTAGGTCAAACGACTCACATTGTAAAACGACTCACGTTGTTTAAACGGCTATAACTTTGCGTCACAATGACGTGGGCTCGGCGGTCTAAGATTCCATAGTATAACCATGCAAAAGTCTATATCTCAAAATGCAAAGTGGATGCATTCATTTGAAGTTTGTCTAGCTTAACCGCAGCCTCTCACCAATGCTGGCTGGGCCTTAAAGCGGTGCACGCATTTTTCAGCAAGTCCGTTTTGGCGGTGAATGTTGCCACTGTTTACTTTGAAAACATGGTTGGTGATGCTTTTGATATTTTACCTGTTTTAATTCAGCAAACTAATGTCATTTTACCAAACTCACCAAGCTCACCATTTCCTTAAAGTATGGAAGACTCCTCCTTATCAACATATACTCTCATTTGGCTCTGTCAACTTACATACATTTCAAGTTCATGGCTGCTGGGCAGGAGGTCACCGGGCAGGAGGTCACCGGGCAGGAGGTCACCGGTTTGAATCCGACCTCCACACATATTGTGACACATGGCATGTAATCTGTCTAATAATATGTAGGCATTCACCCATGCTCATTAGGCTCGCCATATCATGTAGGACCCCTAATCGTTGCTTGCAACTGTATTTTATATATTCATGAGACCTAGTTCTTTCTGGGTCTTCTTTTAATAATTAGTCCCTCTGGCTGACTTGAAACAGCAATTGTTTTTACTACCATTTCATGAAGGAACTACATAAAAAAAATACAATTTACTTTGAAAGATTTAATGAGTTCAAATAGTTCTGCACAAATCAATCGAGATGAATCATCAACTCATCTAAGGAGGCCGCATTTACATTGCAAATTCAAGTTTCCATTTCAACCTGTGTCCATTAGAATCATTTTATTCTCTCTCTCTCTCTCTCTCTCTCTCTCGTCACCACAACTACCCCCATTGTAATTATCCCTCTGTAGATGCAAGGCGATAGCCGTGACGTGCTGGCTCCCACGAAATGGAAGCTAAAGAGCTTTTAATGCAGTTCTGAAAATGTGCTGTAATTGTGTGAAGAGCCCTCGATGAGTGCGTAGGTGTTGAGACGATGCGGCGAGCCACATGACTCACTTGCCCGTGCCCCAGTCCCCCCCACCCCCCTTGGGGCATCCGAGTGGCCCATTCCTCAGTCGTTCCATTACGCCCGTCACCATCTGTAACGCGTGGCCCATCACCTTCTCTGTTGGCAAAGTGACTGTCCACCAACAAAAGACCCTCTCACCTGCGCAATTCATCTGCCAACATATGGAGGTTCCAAGAAAAGTGTTTTGTCTGAGTTGCTGGCTGCGGACTCCTTGTGACAAGGGACTGAGTGTCAGAGGCTAGGAATAGTTTGTCATGAATAAAGACAGCGGGGGTGGGATTATTCATCAGATTTCATTCTTCTGAGCGTCAACCAGCACATCAGCTAACGCTTTTAACAAGACTGCCATTGGCCTGAAGCTTGATGTGAGGTCACATCTAAATCCTTGGTTACATTAGCTAGTTAACCAGCTTAGTTTTCATGGCTTTTGAATATTGTCTTTGAATGTTAACCAGTGTAGTTTCCAAGGCATTTAAATGCATATTTGCTGAGCTTACCTGGTGACCCAGTGTAGTTTCCAGGGCATGTGAAAGGATATTTGGTGAGCTAACCCTGTTAGCCAGTGTAGTTTCCAAGGCCAGGGCTTCTTTGGCTTTTGAATGGATGTGTGGTGTGGATTAATGTCTGATAGTCTGCCTCAGTATGGCGGGGCGGGCAGTTCCCTGCCGTTGAATGCCTCAGAAAATGCTGGCTCATCTTTCAGGAACATTGATTAGCCACAGGCTGTCCAAGATAATTAGTTCCCAGCTGGGCGACGCTGGGCTGAAAGCGATGTTGGCTTGTAAGTATGGCAGAATGATCCAGCACGATCAGGATGCCCCGGCCCGAGGGACTCAGTAAAAGGTTCCTGTGATAGCAGAGTTTGTGTTTCAATAGGTCATGCGTGATATTCCCTCTGGGTGGCCAGGCCCTTGGCCCTTGCGGTCGGAATTTGTGTGTAATGAATCTTGTTTTTAACAAATTGTCAACAGGTCATTGTTTGC
The DNA here is from genome assembly GCA_900302375.1 of Bathygadus melanobranchus. Taxonomy (NCBI): domain Eukaryota; kingdom Metazoa; phylum Chordata; class Actinopteri; order Gadiformes; family Macrouridae; genus Bathygadus; species Bathygadus melanobranchus. Next base: position 14,131 of record OMKP01067351.1, on the reverse strand, counting down.
AATCAATGCAGTATAAATAGTGTTTGATTAAGTAGAGAATGTTTAATAGTTTTTGGATCCATATCTCAATGCTCAAATTTAATTTATTTAATTTCAATTTAAATATTACTGCATACATTATCATAATTTCGTTTAATTTCGTGTTCAATCACGTTCAATTTCATGTGTTAGCAGTCTTTACAACCATTCATAAGTTGTCCAACACAAGTATCGTGCATTATGTAGCATCCTGTATGTTTGTATGTCCCTCCACTTAAAATAGTACTTAGCATTGTGTAGCATCGTATCCTGTTTACCTTGCTGTTGCTTACTGCGAGGGGTCAACCTAGCAATTATGAGCTTGAAACTTTTAACTGTTCTTAAAAACTGTCCGACGCAACTTGTCAGCCTTGTGGAGCATAGGATCGCCTACTACAATGCCACCGAAATCTAAAAGTGATGCCGAGGACTATGCGTCTCACTTATCACTCAGTGGAAAGCCAGTAGAACGAGTGAAAAAGATCTAGTTACTTGGCATTGTGTTGGATGCCAAACTCAAGCTAATATTGTAACTAAAATCAGTAAGTAAAATGTTCTAGGTATGTAACATCAAGCATTCTGAACCAAGTGATCCAAGCTTTAATTTTGTCACACCGTGGTCATCTGCTGCTAGGAGAGATCTAAAAAACAAAAACAAACTCGCTCAAAACAAAGCCTCCAGATTAGCTCTCCATTGTTCAACACGCACAAATGTTTTTCAAATGTACCGTAATCTCTCATGGCTTCCCGGAGAGAACAGATTACAATCCAATCTTCTGATCTTCTTCAGGAATGTCTTAAATGAAACCACAGTATTTTTCTGACCAAGTAGTGTAATCAGAAGCAAACATAACTATCTGTCTAGACAGGCCAGATAAGGACATCTCTTACCACCTAGCCCTAGGACAAATCTCAAATCTACTGTAATTTACAGAGCCAATACAGAATGGAACTCTTTACAAAATTACACTATTAAAACAAATGCAAGACTGTATGAACAATCAACACATTATTGTTTTTGTTTTCTTGTTTTTGTTTGTAGTGTTTTTTTATGTTTAACAAACATGCAATTGTTTGTTAAACATTGTCGGACCCAGGAAGACTACCTGACATCATGGCATTAGCTAATGGGGATCCTAATAAACTTTGGGCAATAGGCAACATTGGGTAGCCTACATACAATTAATTTGGGGAAGAAATAGGGCATGAAAAGATGTATTCTCCAGAATATTGTTTAAAAGAGGAATTCCACCATCTGCCCCTTCGCTAGCAAGATGAGCTGTCACCGACTGGCCAATGAATACCAAACCCTCGCAGCGAATAAATAATAATTATGCAGAATGGAGCCGTTCTGCTCCCCCATGTTCCTAATTTACACATTAGTATGCTTGTCTGAATGAAAAACAACAACAAAAGACCTGATGAATATGACACTATTATTCCAATAACAAGTCCTCTTTAGAATTCATTGATGTTCCATGTTCGCATTGCTCCGTATTGTGTTACACCTGCGCCAGCCACTCGCTGCTGCTGCTGTGATAGTAAGTATGTCCATAACCTGCTCTGCTCATTGTGAATCTATAGATAAGTAGGGGGTACATAGGTATTAGTGAAGTACATGCAAATTATGGGTACAAAAAAGATATTTTAGGACACTGGTTTCACCATTCTCCCTAAAAACGTTGAATGAGACTAAAGTGACTTGACAAAACCTCAGCTCTACATCAGGCGTTTGTTTTGCCCTAGACATTCCACAGTGATATTTCCAGTACATAATCAATCTGGGTCCATCCAGCTACATTCATTATGGTTCCCCTTTATGCTTGCTGTTTCCCCACCTGCTGCCAGGTACATCTATGTCCCTCTGGGAGGCTCCCACTACGGACCTGCATACAAAGCCCTGTCCACTGGCCTGGCGTTCGGCTTTGTGTGTCTCTGGCATGGTGGTCACGACTACTTGCAGTACTGGGCCTTGATGAACTGGGCAGGAGTGCTGGCGGAGAACAGACTCAAGTCCCTCTTTGCGTCCTCCTTCGTCAACTCTTTTGTTGTAAGTTTGGATAGTTAAAGGGGTCATACTATGCTCATTTTCTGGTTAATATTTTAATTTGGGGGTGTTTACATGCTTTAATGTTAAAAAAAAAAGTATTATTCTCACACTACATTGCTGCAGCACCTCCTTCACCCTCAAATGCTCAGTTTTTAGCTCCTGTCTCTTTAAGGCCCCCTCCCAAAAAGCCCAGTCTACTCTGATTGGTAAACCACTTGGCGCATGTGTTGGAAATGTCACGCCCCAAAACAATGGCTCTGTCCAAATCTCCACACTAGCATACTGCATAGTAGGAGTAGTATGTAGTAATTTCATTTACAGCATGTTTATAATGTTTATATATATACAGTATATGTATATGTTTTTATTATTATTATTGCAATCATACATAAACATATGTGTCGTTATCAATGACGGCCATCAGCGACAGCGTAGTCCAAAAACATTCATACTTTTTGTTTGCATACATACTATAGTACGCCAGAAAACAGTACACACTGTAGCACGTCATACGCAGTTTCGGATGCAGTCACTAACAATGGCTTCAGTTCAGCTATACCTGTTGGAGCCCGAATCTGATACTGAAACACAAAGTTAGGCAGAACAAACTGATTGACCGCAACCACCTTCACAAGCAGGACGTTTCACAGTGGTAAGTATTTATTTTGTAGCTGTCTTATATTTCAGATGTAACGTTTTAATTGTGTAATTTCTCTACATTACAGTAACAATTTTACTTTGTTAAGTACTACTTTCAAATATCAAGCGTTGTACTGTACCGTAACCACTGTGCTAAAAATATGCCCAAAAATGTACCCACATTTTCTATTATCTATCTATTCTAACACCATTTTATTTCAAATACAAGTTTGACAGTGAAACGCAATATTTGCTTAATTATAAAACAGTATTTGCAAATCATCTTATAATGAATCTAATTGTCCTTATTAGGCTGTAAGAACCAGGTCCCAGTCCCTCCTACATGGTACACGATCCATGCCTAGAGCCTAACTGTTTAACAACATTTAGAGAGCTGACTATGGATCTTGTGAGGCTTAGTACAGAAGAAGAATGTTTTTATTACATTTGTAACATTACATTTTATTACATGAGATAAAACTGTCTAACATAAAAGCATAACACTAAGGTTTCATTATACCACAGGACCCAGATTACTAATTGTGGAATTCGTGGGATTGGGCTTTAGTGGAGAAGTGTTTGGTACCGGGGTCCTGCTGTGATGTAGAGGCATGTGAAATCAGCAGACCAAACATATGCATGTATACACACCCACACAATATCCTTGTATTACATAAATACATTTCCGGCTGTGTAACTTGTGACCAAATGCACTGCTAGGTATAGAGAAAAGGCACGTTGTACATCTAAGGGGGTATTATCAACTTAGCAAGTTAGCCAAACCATAGCTGTAAATTTACAGCTCGTATAAACATAACTCCAACTCCACTCATCAAAACCATTTGAACACAATTTTAGCTAGCAAGTTAGTCGAGGCCTACACCAGTACAGCTCAGCTATAAACACCAGCTCTGCACTTGAACACTTGGTGGTAGCTACCTTGTTTGTTTGTGTAATTGGTCCTGAGGGGACTGGGCACACAAATAAGGGGAACACAATAAAAGGTTGGGGCTGTACTGCTGAGGAATAGGGGTGAAAATTAGGGTTAACCCTAATTTTAACCACTGATTCTTCACTTTGTCTTGGTTTGGAAGTCCATACAAAGGGAATTTGCTTTTGCACTGACGACAATAGCGTCTTCTCGACATGGCGAGACCCCTAACCAAACTCTTCTGCCTCCACTCAATCTAGCATTGTTTGAGGGCGTGCCAAATTGGCGGTAGGCGGGCATTATGCAAACACGGTGTACATGGTGACGTAGACATGTCACTGAAGTAAAGGCTGGATGCAAACAAGCCACTTCAGGCAGTTCAGGAGAGGTGTTTTCTGTGGGGAGAGATTAACTCCCTTTGGCGTGGATGTTGAGCTTTGTAACTCTGCACAAAAAAGCTATATAACACACTAAAGGGCGACAGTAGCTCAGTGGGTAGAGCGGTTGTCCAGCAACCGGAAGGTTCGATTCCCCGGCTCAGCCTAGCTAATCGTCGAGGTGTCCCTGAGCAAGACACCTAACCCTAACTGCTCCTACCTTGCATGGTTGACACTGTTGTCGGTGTATGAATGTGTGAAAGTGAGGCAAATGTAAAGCGCTTTGGATAAAAGCGCTATATAAAACCAGTCCATTTAAAGGAAAGGGAAAAACCCAAAAAGCATAATATGACCCCATTAAAGAATGCACAGATCGCAGAATGGGTAAAAGAAAATCCTCAATGTTCACATTATATATGTATCTTATATTGTATTCGCCCAATAACATGTTTTTACATAATGTGCTCTCTACACTGGCTCTTTTATGATGTAGAGAGCATTCACTATTATTTCCCTGGTGTTTATTCAAACGGGGCTTGGACCTTGACCAAGACCATTCCCTACCATATGTAAGTAAAGCGAACAGGGCACTAGATGAGGATATGGACACTGGTGAGGCAGTACATGTGAAGACTTGTGTACAACGGAAAGTGTGGTGTGAACTGATATTGTGGTGTTCCCCCAGGAGCGGAACCTCTCTGTGGCGATGAGGAGGCGCTGTGCGGCCCTCCTCTTTGCCTTCTCCACCGCCATGCTCATCCTCTCCAATCTGGTCTTCCTCGGGGGGACGCATGTTGGACGGATCTTCTGGAAGCGTGTCTTTGTTCAAGGTACGCATGGTTGGCCAATGGGATGGTTTCCCATTTCTTCTGTCTGAACCATTTTCAGAGACTGGGACATTGCTCGTTTAGAGCCAATATAAGTTTTCTCAAAACAGCATGCAATACTACGTCAGAGGTGCTAGTATTTACATGAATATGGGCAGGTTGGTTGTATACTGTAGATGGATATGGCAGGTAGGTAGTGTACTGTAGATGGATATGGTAGGTATGAAGGTAGGTAGTAATTATTTGGCAACGGAAAGTCAATTTATGTCACTTTTCTTTCTATTTTCCTAGTCATTCATCATCATTAAGGATGCAGACATTGGGGATGGAACACAGAACCTTTCGACTGGGAATTAAACACTAACCATTAGACTATCCTGCGCCCCCTGTTATTATTCTGGTTTTATGTATTATGTTTTTTGGGGGAAGGTGCAGGGTTGAGGTGTTCACATGTCACATGTCACAATTGTGTCCATATATGTGAGGAAATGTTCCCTCATTAGACATGTGCTGCTTGCCTATGCCAGTGCATGTCTTGCTCCATCTGTCTATTTGTGAATGATCTTGTACCATAAGCAACATTCCATCTGGGACTAGACAATTCCCACATTATCCAATGTTGAATCTGACAAATATGACAAGTATTCCAAACATTGGCCACCGGATCCGATTCCTTAGGCATCTGATACATGGGAAACAGTAAAATCCAAAAATCCATGCATAGTTAACACAATTACCCGTACATTGTCAAATCACCAATGGGTCAGACAATTACTTTTTCCGATCCACTGGTTTTTACATGTGACCTTTCTCTCTTTAGCGCTGCATTGCAACATCATTAAGTCATCCGTGTTCATGTGGAAAAAAGCTGTTTTTATTCCAGGAAAGCAGGCTTCACGGAGGCTTTGTTTCAGGTCTTTAAATCTGCTCCAGTATTCTGTTGACTAGTTCTCGAGGAGTACTGAGAATGACAACTCGAATCATCAGCCAATCATTGGCCAAATCTAGATAACCTTTTAAAATGTACTTTAAGACATGTCCAGTTTATCAGGTTAAATAGAAGTGGGTGCAGGGAAAAGGGGGTGACATTAGGTGACGTGGTTTAAATTGTTAATATTCCCCCAAGTAGCTGTTCATACGTAAAGAAAGTGAAATCTAATTATACGTAGATGTTCATGTCTGATGTCATCTTTTTTTTTAAGTATATACCCTTTTCACAGGAGAAAAACACAGGTGTAGCTCATAACATTAATGATGGGTTTGTTTGATTTACGTATGGGCATGGCAGTGCACCAGTATAGTCCAGTGACTATATATTGACCAAGCTGGTGCTGTGGCAGACATAAATAATGATACAATTACAGGAACAAGAAGTAACTTCACCCTGCTGTTGACAATCTGTGAAAAGGGTCGATTGACATTTTAGGACCTTTTTAAAGGTGTGTGAGGCCACAAGTGGGAGTGTCCAGCTAGATGTATGATGACTAGACCAGTCTACCAGCCTACCCAGTGGACTGGACCAACTCGGCTTATCTATCCATCATACATCTAGGTGGACACTCACACTTGTGATGTCACTGTCACAATGACAACAACAATTTTTAAACTGCTTGTGATGGCTAATCACACTGACAACTGGTGGTAAAAAATAGGGGCCCTTTAAATTGAAATGCAAGGGGTTCCGTGAGCATCCTTGCAGCCTTCTTCCTAAAGCACCGAGAGAGTAGTGATCTAATTAAAAATATAGCTGCACTGCAGCAATGAGCGGTGTTAAGCAAGTAGCGCCAATAGGATGAATAGTGAGCTGAAGACGGGACCGTTGGAGCGTCAGATCTCCAATGACATTTGAGATCTGAGATTGAGATTAAAGGTGGACCACAAATGTAGCCTTGAACGTCAAGAAATGTTACCAGAGGAAGTCAAACGTGCCAGCTGCGGTCAATAGGCAATCACCCAGCTGAGTCCTATTGCCAATCAAGATAATGGGCTTGAAAAAACCCACATGAATGTAGAAGGAGAGAGAGGTAGGCGAGATACGAGAAAGGACGTGACCGAAGTGCTCTGTCCAAGTAAGAAACAAGTACATTTAAAATAACTGAATGTTAAAAGTGTTACGTTTGTGGTCTTTGTGTCACCAGAAGGAAGGGCTGCAAAGGGTGGAGAATTATTACCATGGATAGGAAGGAAGTTTCTCTGCTTCCTCACCCTTTTCCCTCAGTTATAAATTGCATGACACATTTATCCTTCCAATGTACTGTTTTGTCAATCATGCTGTGCAGTCTTTGGCCTCTGGAGGGCATAATATTTATCTTGTAACAAAAGCTACGCGTATAAAGCAAAATGTAATGGCGGGTCCAAAAATGTAGATATAGTGAACATTGGTCTGAGCATTTAGAAGCCCCACCACTTCCTTTCAAGGCAGCGGTTTAACTGGCGTTTGGTTAAACCGCAAGCCAGTTGTGTTTCCAGCTGTGGTGGCCATACCATTGATTTTGACTATTAATAATGGTCCAAAGAGTCGAACACACAGCAAGTTTGATGGTATTTGAACAAATAGTTTAGGAGTATGTCAAAAAGGTGTTTTTCTCTTTAAATTCGAAGTGGCGGAAATGATGATTTACTCCAACTAGGAAGAATGTAGAATGAATACGTTCTTTGTTACGATGAAATGAAACAATTAACATTCTGTCCGCCAGCTATGATGTATTTTTGTCATTTTAATTTCTGTAAATTTATTTTATTTTTTCCATTTTAGGCTGGTCCACAATCGCTCCGCCCATGCTGGCTTTCCTCTACTGCTTTGCTCAGATCGGACTCGAATGGGCTCCCTGACGCCACCCCAGGAGTCACCTATACCATGCAGTGACATTGGGAGCTGAGCATCCCTGCCACAAAGTCACCAGAACTATAACTGCTGTTAGTCTACTCAGCAAGCTTGGGCGTCCGTGGCTCTTTGGGCCCCAAGCCAGGGTCTCGGCTGTCAATACAGAACCCAGCCAAAGTCCGGACTGAAATTAAGCCAGACACCTTTTCACCCTACAACATACAGGCCAAGCCCGTCTACACTGTGCATTATTAGAGGGCTAATGGATTGAGGTGTGGTCCAATAGTGTTAACCTCAGGAGTACCTCATTGCAATTGGCAATTTTTGCAATTTTTTTCTCCCAAAAGCAACACTGAATTTATGTTCGTTAGTAAGTGACTATCAGTTTGAACTGTGAATGTAAGCAAAAACACACAAAGCCGCTATAACAAAGTTAATATTTTAGATATTTATAAAATGCATAATTATGAAACTAGTATTAATGCTTGTTGATTGATATCCATTACGGTTTATTCTAATGAGTGGTAATTACAGGCCTGGCCAATATTTGTACTATTGTTGGGTGTATGATGATGTATCGTAACAATTAAATGTTTTAAACTGTTTTGAAACTGTAATTGAAAAATGTTTTTTCTTATCACAAACCAAGATGACATAAAATAAAAGATGGTAGCAAGGTGATGTGTAAATCTCGTCCAACAGCTACTGTTGGCCTTTTGAATTTGAGAGGAAGGTAATTTACATTTACATTTAGAGCATTTGGCAGACACTTTTGTCCAAAGTGATTTACAAAAAAGTAACAAGGTAATGCATCCTAATTGAGAAGAGGAATTCTTTTTGAAAAACAAATGCAGAATTATTTCCTTCTGCCACATTGCTGTCATTGACACATTTTCAAAGGACAAAACACAAACCCATATTTTAGTGTTTGTAATCAGCAGAGCCTGTGCTTGATAAGCTCTTATAGGTACTCGCTATTCTTGGCTTGTGGATTATTGTATCTGTGGAATTAAGCAGGATGAGGCTGCTGGGTCAGAAAGAAATCTTCTTAAATGAGCACCAAAGTCTACAGTGTAGCAACCATAAGAAGATAAGCCCACAGAATACATTGGCTGATACACGCCTTGTCTATCTGGTAAATTAGGTAACCTTATTAGGACCAAAGATAAGACAAACAAAGGCAAGTTGCAATGGCGTCTCTGTAGATGAGGTCGCCGTGTTAACAAACAGGATACAATATATATATTAATAAAATATTTATTATGAACAGTGTATCACAGTTAAAGTATTTCATTGTGCTTGCCATAGTTACATTTCTGATCACATGAAATAGTGTTTGTGTGTGTGTGTCTGACATACTGTATATATATTCATATATAGGCATGTGCATATTACATATGACAGAACACTACAGCCAAAATGTACAATTTTCTTATGAACAAGACATTCCAGTATAATCTGTGGAACCAGTAGTCTAGTAAGGTAGGCACGTCCCTAGATCTAGCTGACCACCAAAAAGTATTCCCAATTCATGCTTAACCTGTCTATAGTTTACTGCAGGACTGGGCACGGCTTATAAGTGGATTTTCCTGAAGGCACAGTTGCATGCTATTCATTAACAGGCAATGGTAATGACTGTTGACGAGCATAATACGTTTAAGCAATGTGGTGATGGAAATATAGTTATGACCGCAGCCATATTATTGTCCATAATGGTACACCATATTCAAAAGAAATCAGCAATGTTGCATTATGCAAGATGTCCCTTCTAGTTTCGACCATATTATAAATTATATATATTATATTACATATACATAATGGTATGAGATATTGCTTGTAAAGCACTGGACTGCAGCTCCATCATGCAATCCCATCCCCATGTAGCAGTGGGACTAGTCAATGATTAAGACTTTCAAAAGTGGTCTTTTGAAACAACAATAGAAAATATGCATTCACGCCATTGGTTTTCATAGATAGGTGGTGGGCTGCATTTACACAGAAACTGGGCCTCACATTTACAAATGTGGCTTAAGAACTACTGCGAGTCCATAGATGCACTAATAATGTTCCATGGCCTATTTCAGTAAGAGCAAAAACAACTTTCAAAAATGCTTTCCAGTGCCTCTTCATGCCACTTGCAAAGTACATGAATGAAAAAGGAATCACCTTAAACAAATCATCCCTCTTTATTTAAGCCTTTACTGTCTTGACTAAAAATGCATACTGATCCCAAATAAACAATTTATATGGAATAGTTAATGATAATATCTGTGAACGTTTGCTCATTATACAGGGAAGTATATCCCATCCATTTCCATAATGTGGTGCATTTTGCATCTTCCCCACCTGTAATGGTTGTAAAGAAATATGACGTCATACCATGAGTGAAGTTTAATAATAATAATAATTATATTTATGCTGGATTTTATGAAAGAGCTTGAATGTATTGCCTCTTGGACTTGAGTTGACAATGACAAAGTGTCATCAATTAAGTGTCATAAAGTAAAGGGGTTATGAGGCATGAATTGCACAAATACATTGATACAATAAACTGTGCATATCATATGTGTTCTGACAAAGATTTGTTACTATCCAAGTCCCAGAAGTAGCACTGCCTCATCTGTCATTTCAAATGAATCAAAAACAAGGGAAAACTTTCATTACAATCAGCAGCTAATAACCTTGTTTCCATTGACACATCATGCAAGTTTAATGACTATTATATTAACATTCAGTATCATACAGAAATTGTGTAAACATTTTATTAGATGACCTCTTTGTAAAACAGTATTTTGTCACACTGGTAATAAAATTACACTTAGTTTCTTGGTCTTGTGAATTGATTAGCATAAAAACATAAAAAGTAAACATAAACAAATGTAGCACCATGATTTGTTGTTAATGTTGGCCAATACAGAACAGTCTGCATTCACCAACAGAAAAACAAAACTGGTGTGGTATGTATGTCTGTCTGGCTTAAATGACATACAGTTAATGGGAGGACCGAGGTATTGGAAATTAACATGTTTTTTTGAAAGTTTGTTTTGGAAAAACAAGAAATAACTTGCACTTGCACTTAACACAATAGAAAGAGCCTACATTATTCATGAAATACGTTGCTAGAAAGTGTAGAATGTTTTTAATTCCTTCTCCTAATCTCTTTCTAATACTTCAATAAAAAAAATATAATTTGATATAGACTAATATTAGCACAAAATAGGACCCAACGAACCCGTCAGTCTTAGTACTAATATAAGGTCTCTAATGTTAATGATTATATAATTAAAAATACATTTGGAATCCTTTTGTTAGTGATCTATACATCTTCAGTATATTCAATTGAAATCAATTTGATGATAAATTCAATGCATTTTAATTTCATTATGTTTCAGTATGAATGTATTTCAGTCTGAATCCTTAAAGTGCATATGTAGGATATCTGATATTTTTAGATTTTTCACATAATCACATATGTCACATATTCTCATAATAAACTGCAGTACATTTTCAACAAATTAAATAAAAAAATAAATAAAATGAAAAAAATCTAGTCGTAAACAGAGTGTATTGTAGATGACTCTGTAGGTAATGAATTTAAGGATGATTTGATGGACCTCCAAAAAAAAACATTGTCCACTAAAACAGTCTATCTAGCTATGTTTCCTGTCATCATTTACATAGTTCATGAGAAAGTTAGGTTAAGAGAAAGTTAAATTAGCTTAATCTGCAAAAGTAGTTTTACAATGACAAATGACTATCTCAAATGCATTTTGTCATTTAAAATATTTCTGTATAGGAATTATTGGCATAGCTGGGGCACTTATTGTTTTGATGAATCAGAAAGCTTGGCTAGAACTACACGATGTGTAATTTATAACAACAATAATGTCACATAAACACAATGTTAAAATCATCCTGGGCCTGCTTCAGTGAATGGCCTGCCAAAACGCCTTTCTTCATAAGTGTAAAAAAAATGCAAATGAGTGCAAGTTGTTAATCAAATAGGCATCATTACCAATGCACATCTTCAAAAGTCTGACATGCAAGTACTCTTCTCTAACAATTGTTGGTCAAGCTTATTTTCCATCAGTGTGCTATGGAAAATATAATTTCATTGTTTAAACAAATGTGTAGCTGTCAGCTTTCAGTGAAATCGATTGTTCAATCGCTCTTCGGTGCAAAATTATTCGGCTTAAACGTCTCTTAACAAAGCTTCCAAAAATAAAAGTCCCTCCTTTGTGAACCAACGATTAAGAGTGCACCTAGTGTTAAAGCCAGCTAATTTTGAGGAAGACCATGATATTACCAACACAAAAAATCTGGACAGAACAGGATCCTAGCTCGAACTGAAGTTGATCACTTGCATGTTTCTCTCTCTCAAGCTTCACGAGAAAATATCCTCTTTGTCACTGTCAGGTGAAGTGGGCCTGGAGATCTCAAAAAGGGGCTTCGGGGAGCCAGCAGCTGCTCTTCTAGCATTGAGGAGCTGAAGGGCCTCTGTGAGTTGAGCCTCAAGGCCGGACATTCGTGCGTTAAGGTTCTTGAGGTCATCTTTGAGCTCCAGCTTGAGCTCCTGAAGTGAAGCCTGGAGTGTTTGCTCAGGGATGGGGTAGAAGGCGTGCCGGGCGTCTGGCTGCACCGGGCTCCGGTCCTGGGGTGTTAGGCGCGACTCCCCCATTTTATCCAGGCGCAGGTCGCTTTTGGTGATCCCGCTGTCGCAGGAGTCCGTCTTCTTCAGGGGCATCTGTGGCTCGTGAGCCTTGGTCCTTTCTGGCAGAGTCTCCATGGACTCTGCCTTGGACACTTTGTTCCAGTTGTCAGCTTTGGCCATGGACTCCTTGAAGCGTCCCCAGCCTTTGACCTTGGCGGGTTCAGCCGGCCGGCTGCCCATCAATGCGATGGCGGATGACGGTGGTGGCGCCTGAAGCTTTGCCTTGTCGGAAGCGGGAGTGGAGTTGGGGGGTGAAGATGCAGACGACGAGGGGGTCGCCGGGCTCTCCGTCACCGTGACGATACTGGTGGTGGCAATGGGCGTTTTGTTGGCCGGCTGGATCTCCGCGTACATGGGGCCCCTCTCCAGGTCGTGGTCGTCTAGGTCCGACTTGTCAGTGGCCAGCCGGGCCTCCTTCTGTTGCCTGAAGCGCTGGAAGAGCCGCCGCACCGGGTGGTCTGGGGGGAGGTTGAGAGGGGCTTCGTTTTTACGCCGCAGTCGCTCTTCTTCCTCACGCTTCATGTCACTGATCTTCCGAAAGATAATCTACGGGGGAAAAACAAATGGTTGTGAGACAAAGGTTTTGTATGTATGTGACACAAACCCCCTCCCAAAAAAACAAATTAAACTATAGAAATATTGGTGATATAGCAAGTATATAAGTAATGATAGAATGTTGTTTATTATGCTCATTAATGAAAATGATTGTCTAAGGTGTATCTAAGGAGTATTTTGAATGTGTGCTCTGCAAATGTCACCCTAAAAAGGGTATTGCCATGGTAAAGAGCTAGAGTTCATGTTGTGCCTTTGGCTTCAGTTCTTCTTTTTACACATACATTTACATGTATGTGTAAAAAGAACACCATAACTGACTGAACCCTTTTATAAATGTATTTAAGCTAAATGTTGTCAAACTCAACCTCGCTCGGTGTTATTAAATATGAAACGCTATGGTCTTCATTTACGTTCACTAACCCTAACCCTAACCCAACACTTCATTATTACGCTGTTATTGATGGCTGCTTTGATCAGCGGGCGTCATCCAGTACCAGTAGAGAGCTTTGACCAAGACACACTCTGCACTCCTTTGTGCAATTATGCTTTTTTTACCTTTTAAAAATAAATCAAATGGCATTGGTGCCCCCAGACTTCTTAAAGGACAATATCGGTCTAGGTGATCAAACCATCATAGCCATCTCCCCTGGCTTCAGTAAAACATCCTTTCTTGTACAGATTCTGCTGAAGAGCATTAAGCGTGTATGCACGTGCCAACAATGTGTTTGTGATAACATTAAGTATTTGTATGGCGATTCACTGTCCACAAACTCTGTACTGACTGATACACATTGATTCCAAAAGACAAAAGTGCTATATTGTCTACATTCAGGGGCACGGTGGCTCAGTGCGTAGCACTGTTGCCTCACAGCAAGAAGGTTGTGGGTTCAAGTCCTGCATGGTGCAACATGTCGGGGCTGGTTTCCGGGCCTTCCTGTGTGGAGTTTGCATGTTCTCCCCGTGTTCACTCGGGTTCCCCCCATAGAACCCCACAACAAAAACATGCAGAAGAACAGATTGCTCTTTGGTCCTGTCCCTGACCAGGACAGGACTGAGCGCTTGGACTTGGTCCCCGGGCGCCTTACTGAGATACTGGGATAAACGCAGAGCCTCCACCGGCGACGCCAATAATTGCATGTTTGTGTGTGTGTGTGTCGCCGCTCACAGTGTGTGGTTGAAGTGTCGACTGTGTGGCAAAT